>JAOTQE010092459.1:0-13542 GCA_025631205.1 Nesometra sesokonis
CTGGAGCAAAACTTGTCGGTACAAGAGTTATGGATCAAAGGGCTGTACGCTCGCGCTATGTTCCATGGCAAAGAACAGCGTCCTTCTGTTGAATTGCCTTGTTCCAAATATAAAAAAATGCAAAATAAAACAGAATTTCATTTTTTTGGTGTCCAGCTAAATTTTCCAATAGGTGAGATTTGTTTGAAAACAAAATCTGAATGCATCTGATACAAAAGTGACTGGACTTAACTGGAATTTGGTATAATTTGAGGTGGAGTGACCCTAAATTGAATTACTGTAAAGCTAATAATAAGGATTGATCACTATTCTTTTTTTTGTCGGGGGTGAGGGACGGGTTACTGTTACTAAGCTTATTCTAGGCATTTGAAAATAGTAAACCCACCCAACTTTTTGCATCAATAGTTCGTAAAAATAAGTACTGCACAAGTAAACATTTTATTAATTTAACTTTGTTAATGCTAAGTAAAATAATAATAATAAACAATAAACAGGTTTTTATAGAGCGCTCTATACAATACAATAAACTATCAGAGCACTACCTAACAGTGCCATTATATCTCAACAAAAAATGGCACTAAAGATGTTTTTTGAAGGCATCTAGAGACATCTCTTTGCGGATGAAAGATGGAAGGCCATTTCAAAGAGCAGGGGCAGTAACAATAAATGATTTTGATCCATATTTGGAATTTGATCCGTTGAGGAGATAATCTAGAAGTTCACCTTAGTGTCCTCTGAGGAGAATATCTAGAAATGAGTGAAGGTCGGTCACACCGCCCAAATTTTGTTGGAGCGTTCCTTGAACGGTAGGGAGATGCATTTTTTTCACCGGTCCAGGAACACTCCAACAAAGGTTTGGCTGTCTGACCGAGCCTTTAAGACCCGGCCACAGCGCCAGAACTTTGCTGGAGCATTTCTGGAGCGGAAAAAAAAATCTCCCTACCATTCAAGGAATGCTCCATGAAGGTTCGGGTGGTGTGACCTGGCCTTAATGCTAAATGAAAATATGTGTGCCTTCTTTTGCTTTTTTTGATGGGTTACTAATAGTGTGGGGTTGCTAATAGAGTAGTGTGTTACTATTAGAAGCTTTATGGTATTATTATTGACAAAGATACAGTAGTTGGCAACAGTCTCTTTAATACGAATGTTATCTAAATTATATAGCCATTGTAGAACAATCAAAAAAGGCCTATGTAGCAGCGTCTGAAGCCAGTAACAACATGGACTCAACACATCCAATTAGGCTTGGCTTAGCTCTCAACTTCTCTGTTTTCTACTATGAAATTCTGAATGATCCAGAAGAAGCCTGTAAACTAGCTAAAAAGGTATGTTATGCTATTTCAATATGGTTATAATTAACCTCTCCCAGAGCATAACACTCTGGAGGCTATTGGATCTACCGTTTCGGGCGGCGGCGGCGGTTGTGGTGGATTTGTTGAACAAAGTTTGTTACCACGACAACTAAAATTGGTTTCAAACTTTGCAGACTGTAGTGTTAGTGACTGTAGTGAAGATGGACCCCTATTGATTTTGGGCCTTCTGATTATTAATTTTGTACATATGTACAAACATGTTTCCACCATGGCCAAATGCCATGGTATGGCGAATCCCTGGTCAATTATTTTGTCACTGAGATTTATAAAATAACCATAGTGGATAGAGTATGAGATTAAATAACTGCTGTATATACAGTATTCTAGTAATTATAGTTATGTGAGGTGATCTCGGTAATTGGCAGTCGATTTTCTTCGTAGACGATGTAATTATCTACGAGAACTCTTACCTTTATTTTAAATTTGATGTCGTCATCATAGTGTAAACTTTGATTATATGGGAACGTATAAATTTTGCGCTTATCCATATATCCCGTTACCCCGAATTTCATTACACATTCTGGGAGCCTATGACTTAGATATATCATGAGTCATCTAGGTTGCCAGTAACTTGTGATTTCATCAATTCATCATCTAAATCACAATCCGCAAATTACATTGCATAACATGCGGATCGGCTAACTCGTCAAAAGTGACGATTTCAGGTCTAATTTTGTATTTCCTTTGTGCTGTGTGGAAAACTTTTTAGCTGTTGATAGAGTAATATACTAAAATTTAGAAATAATATTTTTTTCAGGCTTTTGATACTGCAATTTCAGAACTAGATTTGGTACAGGGAGATGGATTCAAGGATAGCACGCTTATTATGCAGCTTTTGCGTGACAATTTAACAGTAAGTAACATTTATTTTGAAGCATTTGCAAGCTTAACAAATTGCAAGTACCGTAAATCATTTAGTAAGCACCGGCCTTGGTGTGCTCCTTCAAATTTGAATTATAGGCAGTGTTTACCCAGGAAAATATTATCTAATCAAATTAAAAAATTTCAACTGCGCAAACTCAGTGCAGACTATAATGCATTGTGAGGTCATTAACTTCCGGTGATTGTATTTCCCTCTCATGGCACCCTGGTGGCACCATCAGCAATACATGAACAAGTTTGACCCTTGGTCAAAGGTAAAAAACTATCCAATTTAGGTCAATTATCGGATTTTAACTGATTGTACTCATTCGCTTTTTAATAAATTTGTTAAAAGTAATCGAAATAATCACATTTTGCAACGTAAAATTAAAACGAACAGATATGGAAAATCATTTGCTCCTTCTGCAATTAGACTTTATAATGTTTTAGTGTAATTATAACCTCAATTTTTAATGTTGGACTCTGCATTGTATATGTGTATCCTTGTTCTCATGTTTTACTGTCATGGCCAAATTAGTTTCCCCTTTGAGGGATAATAAAGTTTTATTGTATTGAATTGATAGAATCACCTGTTTCTGCAGCGCTTTTGTCTGATAATTTTTATCGCGATAATTTATTGGTTAATTTTTTTCCTGCGGAAACAATGACCATAGACTCGGTTGTTGGTCCTCAAGCACTATTAAGAGAGGTTTCGCTATCTCGGTCTCTATCTTTATCAAGTCAACCTATATAACTTGCTAGCAACAGATAATACAAATTTTGATGATGACGCAGTGTGCGATGTTTTTTCTTGTGGATTTTCCATAGATTTATTATTTACAGCTAGATAATGAACTTATATGAATACATATTCCCAAAGAGCAGTTCCATCTATGCGCCTACTATTCTGGAATCCAACCAATCAAATCATGTTACTTTCTAACGCTGTTGCTACGTCGAAATTCCGCACACGCAATCTTTCATAGAAGTTTCAAATTTATCAATAAATGAAAGTAAATTTAATTGAAAGATTAAACGAGACTTACCTGTAAGTTGAAGTTTGAGCATAATTCTATTTCATAAGTGTTAGTAACTGGAGGAATGACCTGCCCACCTCTCCCACCCTATATCTGTAATATATACATATCTTAATGTTACTGTACCGCACTAGACGATACTTCCTCTGGCTCAATGTTTAGGAGCTTGTTAACATCTTCGTCTATTTTAATCTCAGCTCCAGGGTTAGTAATACTTTGGCCGCACATGAACTCATTGTCGTCCAAAGTTGCCTCCCCACTGAAGACAAAGTCCTCCAGTTTATTCAGCTTTTGTTTTAGAGCATCCAATTCATTGACCTCTGTCTCAGCCAGATTCACTATCCATAGTACCAGCATTCAAGGCTGTATCCATTTCTGAAATTATAAATTAAGTATAGTCAAACCAAAATTTGCTACCACATAACGAATAGATACTCATATTTGGAGGTCAGATGCCCTACGGGTCAGTACCACAACTAACCCTGAATTAAAATTGTATATATCTATTTATTTTTTTTTCTGCCCAACGGGTCAGAAGCTATTTAATATTACTGTATTGTATTTCCTATTCTGCCCAGTGGGTCAGAAGCTATATTATTACTTTACTTCATATTCTGCCCAACGGGTCAGAACTTGTATTTACATTCCATATCCTGCACAACAGGTCAGAATTTGTATTTACATTTCATGTCCTGTCCTAGGGTCAGAAATTACTTAGTTTGCAGAGCGTTACAAGGTAACCGCTAATGTGTGATGACCAACACGTCGGCTAGGCTATGCCCTTGGGCTGCCTAGCCTATGAATATGATAGTCGACAATAAAATGGCCGAGCATTAAATAAGCACTAAAGCTCCAGTATGTTATATACAGTCCTATTGCTGAAACGACCATACAATATCGCCGAAGATTATAATGCAAAGCATCGTTGATTCATATGAAACCTGAAAAAAACCTATGCAAACAACTAATTCTTACCAACAGAAATTCACAGCGGTAAGCGAAACAACAACCCGTACACTCGTAAGGGAGAGACATCCAATGAAGCAACACCTGCGGCTCGGGCGAGTCACCTGTTCTTCATGTCATACCGGAAGTTACGTGGTTATGAGATAGAATCAAAATCTAAAGACATTGACAACATAGTGTCATATGTTAAAAATTTGTATAACAAATGAATGTTAAAAATACAATAATTGTAAAACAGTTATTATTATTTAATTTGCATGTTTTTGACGTAACCTGACGAAATCAAAATATTAGGCACCTTTTCATGGGACTGGAATTCTACAGTGTTAAGATCACCATCTAGCCGTATATAATAAATCTATGGAATTTTCACATCAATTTGAATATCATTTTCAACATGTTGAAGCTGAGAGCAGGAGAAAAATTTTGGAAAGGGGAACCGGAAGGGGGACCGGTACAGAGTCAAAGTTTTAGGGGTCCGGGGAATGCTCCCCGGGAAATTTTGGTCTTTAGATGTCCGGAAATTACCTCAGGAGCGTGCTAAGGAATCAATTCTTACTGAATATTTTCGTTTTATAGACAATGTTAATATTGATATATTTTAATTTTCCGAAAGGGGCCGGTAATCTACCCCCCCCCTCCCCAAATCCGCCCCTGGAGAGTGTAATAAATAATAATTTTGTTTTTTTTTTCAGTTGTGGACAAGTGATAATGTAGATGATGGTGGGGACGATTAAGTCTGATATTTTCACTGTTGGCAAGCTGTATATGTGAAAGACCCAGTTACGATCGGCACGTGTAGTATTGCATCTACAGGGCATAAACGTCAAATACACTCGATAACTGTTTGACAATTTTCGCTTTTGTGTCGTCTCTGGTTGAGTGACACAGAGCCAAAATCTGTTTTGCTCCGTTGTTTTTTTACCCATTGGGGATCGTGTAAGTTAATGTGACTTAATCGTTACATGTCTTTTTACTACCAATTGCTTTGATATAGTAATTAATGGAGTAAGAATGTTGAGACAAGTCGTATTTGGAATGATTCTTTAAGCTTTATGGAAATCTGTGAAAATTTACCATAATTGAAGAATGGAATCTTATGACTGTGTTTACCCATGGGCAGACATTATCCAAGAATACTTCCCTTATGTCTTAGCGAACATATTTATAACTATATATCAAATACAGATCAATAATGCCTGGCTATAATGGGAGCCAGATATGTAACTTGTTGACCCCATGTCAGAAGCAAATAACAACTAGGTAATTGTGTGAATGTTTAACATTGAAAAATGTGTTTGCATATTAAACAGGTAGTTCATTACTTCTTCCAGGCATTGTAATTTTATCTTGTTTTCATAAACATATCATTTTAATTTTTTGACTTAGCTGTTAGGTTTTGATGTGATGTCTGTCTATTGATGTTGTTCAAATTAAGTAATTTATCAACAGTCTTTTAATACAGTTTCTGGCAGTTATACAAAATCTTAGGGTTAAACATTTTTGCCTAATTGGGGTGATTCGCCTTTAGATTAATAGAGAGTGTAACACTAGAAAATTCATGCGTGTTGCTTTATATCTCAAGTATTTTATCTACATAATATTTGAGTGACAATATATTGGCTTTAAAAGGATATTACTGAATGAAATTAAAATATTGCATAAGAAACTGATTCTTTCTGCCATACTATACTACGATGCATAATTTAATTTTTACTTTGGTATTTACATAATATTTAACATTTAAGGTGGCTACAATTCATTACATACTTTATTTGCTAAATGAGGGACTATTATTTTGCAATTTAAGTAGAATCAACGTGTGTTTGATATCTACAAAAAACGGTAGATTTCAATGTTAGAAATTATATAACAAATTTAAGAAATTTTTACCTGGTAATAAGGCTAGTAAGAGTTTAGTTATAACCAACTGTAGGTTGTCTATTTAAGAATTCAAATTGTAGTTGTAATGATAGCTGTAGTGTGATTATTTTGCACAATCATACATATAGATTATGCCATGTCATTGTTTACACATCTTTAGTTTTATTTCTATTCTTGATAGCGGATCAAGATAACTGTTGTAATTTAATTATGCTAATTAAAAACAAAGCATAGCAAATCTGTTGTTTACTTTTTATAGTGTATTGTACATGCAGTGAGGATTATTAATTGGCAAGCTTTACACTGTACCGTCATTGGCAGGTTCGGGAAGGTATTGATGCCAGAATTGTACATTCACAAGCTTGTGAAGACAGCTGTATAGGGCAAATTGAGGCAAAATAGATTCATAACCGAGGATATGTCCACCCCGTTTGGCAGTGCAAATTTCCTGACCCCGCTGTTCAAAAATTTCAGTCTTCCACCGACCATCACTAGGAATGTAGAGTGGGTAGCAAAATAATTCAATCCAGTATGCTGACAATTTTCAGCAGCTTAAGCCCTGTTTATACTGTAATAATGATAAACTGATAAAAAGAAATGATTCGGTCACGATTTAACATGTACAGTATATGTCAGTTATTTTACAAAATGTTTCAAAAAGACATCACAACAAAACCGTTTAAAATGATAACGTTAGCAATTTTGTTTTTGACTGACATTTGTCGTAGTAAAACAGGCCTTTGGGTGGGCTAAAATGACTTGAAATTTGGATGAAAATATGACCAGTGGTGGCACCAACATTCAGCAGCGCAACACCCTCGACTGGGAGATAGAATTGGGTTGGGGGAAAGGTCTCCCGACTGCCACTCCATGGAACTTGGATGAACGTGGGACTTGATTGGACTTGAATAAACCTGGGATTTTGAATTGGATGGACTTGGGACATGGATGGATTTGAGACTTGGAACTTGGATGGACTTGGGACATGGATGGATTGGAACCTGGATAGAAGACTTGGGACTTGCATGGAACTTGGATGGACTTAAGACTTGGAACTTGGATGGACTTGGACGGGTTTGAGACATGGATGGACTTGGAACTTGGATGGATTTGAGACTTGGAACTTGGATGGACTTGGATAGATTTGACACTTTGAACTTGGAACTTAGATGGACTTGGGACTTGGATGGACATGGACTGCCAAACCAAACTGCCGAAAATCCACACTAAATATGGCAAACACTTTTTTTGCTCGTCAAACTGAAAACAGGGAACATGCCCACCTCACACTTGGCCTATTCATCGGGGGCTGTCGGGGAATTACCCTGCCATTGGGAAATTCCTGGCGCTGCTACTGGCCTAGCCTAGGATACGACTTAAAAAATCCATGTCCTAACGAAGATATTAGCAAAAAAAAACCCCTTTACAGCAGTTCTTGTAGCTTTGTGGGTATTACAGAGCTATCTTTATTAGTAATTCTTAACATTCTTCTGTATACTGTTCACCTCACAAGCAGTTCATATACGGGGCAGATTTTGGCCCTACCCCTTATATTGGGGGGGGGGGGGGGGCTGAAAAATTTACCCCCAAAATAAATAATAGACACGCATGTACGTGGGCCAGGCGTAACATTAAAATGGTACAAAACATGAAAACGGGCAAATAAACTTTTTGTTTTCTTGCTTGTCAAAATCATTACTGTAAACCATGCTCATTCAGATTCGGGAAAGCCCCACCCTCTTGCGCTGGAACCTGGTTCCACCCCAGATACATGTATAAAAACAAGCCCAAACAGGAAACAAACAATATCAGACAATTTTATTAACTCATTTTTTATTTTATGTTTAAAAATTATCTCTGACACAATATTGGAATGTTATGAATTTTAATAAAAGGACGGCAATTGAACCTAATCATTAGACCAGCTAATGAAATATTCGTTAAACCTAATTATCAAGAATGCAAAATCAAATCACTTCATTGAACCGGGTAATAAATACATAACCACACATAAGATGTTATATATAAAAATGTATAGCTTGAACTATGATTAGGCCTAAAAAAAACCTACATGTTGGCCAAGTCTGACTGACCCAAAATTTCGCAAAACTTAGGGTCGGTCTTTTTTTTTGTTTTCACAAGTCCCTTATTTTGTTGATAAACACAAAATAATTCAGAACAATCCAGGAAATTGTAATAGATTATAAAAGTATCCAAATAATTGTAAAAAAATATTCAAAGTGATTGAAAAATTAAATTATAGGGCATAAAACATTTTGTGTTATATGAAAGTACAGATTTTTTGACCGACCAAAATTTTGGAAAATATTATGCATGGGCAAGATTTTTTTAGGCCTTATCAACATCTTTCATACAATTTTTTTTCCTTTTATTAGCTATAGTTTTTGGTTTATGTACCAACTTGAATAATTAAAACTTCAAAAAATGAACACACAAAAAAAAAATTATTTTGATGAAATACAAAGATGGTTATACTGTATAACACTAAAATTGGCTCTCTAGTACTTTAAAAACATGGCAGGAACCTGTTGTATTTTAAGTAATTGAACCTTTTGAACCTTTTTTATTCTCTATGGCTAAAATTTGGGATAATTTTATGTATTACATATTTCTTATATAATAATTCTCTGAATAATTCTATGTATTTAGGCAAAAAATTAGAAAATAAAAAAGGGGAATCCTAATTCTAGAAATTTTGGGCTGATAGAGCTTTGGCAATATTGTTTTTTTGTAGGCCTTATTAAGGCTGCCAGCCTTAGGGTTTTGGTAATTTTCAGAATTTTATGGTGCAAAATTTAGAGTTAATATTTTTTAAATATTCTAATTTCTATGCTCACGATATGACTGATACTGTATATTTTTTTTTAAATATATTTCTTCAGATTGAGAAAGTTATTTTCAAAATAATTGTTTTTGTCATTTTCAAGTGATAATACAACTTTAATAGCGCAATAAAACGTTTGCGATTATTCATGAAGTGCTGAATGGCAATAAAGCATAAAATGAAAGGCTCTTGAAGGCGCTGAGGTAAAAGGATACAGGCATATAATTTATGTAATTGGCATTGATGGTATACACTTTTAAATTCAAACGATTTACTATCCTGCAAAGTATACCTAGAATATTCATAGATTATTATGTTACAGTTGTCTAGACTGTGTTGTAATCTAGCCATATGCTAGGTCAATAATAATATTAATAATAATTATTAATAACTATAAAAATAAATAATAATAACAACAGTAATAATATTTAATAACAGATAACAATAATAACAATGCTAATAACAAAAATAACAATAATATTAATAATAATAATAATAATTAAAATCCAACTCAGCTTTAGATAAATGTAAACATTTTTTACGTGAAAAATTCTTTACGTTTATCTAAAGCTTAATGTTATATAATAATATATAATAATAATAATAATAATTAAAATTCAACTCAACTTTAGATAAACGTAAACATTTTTTACGTGAAGAATTCTTTATGTTTATCTAAAGCTGAGTTGAATTTCAATTTTTTATATAACTGCAAGTCACTTGGCGTATTTCCCAAATTTATTTAAATAATAATAATAATACTAATAATAAAATAATAACAATATAACAATAATAATAATAACAATAATAATAATAACAATAATAATAATAATCAACATCATTATCACAATTAAATCAATTAACAATTTTAATAATAAAATCTTAATTCAGAGATATTTCAGTCCAATATTCATATTTAAATAATTAAAAATCTATTAATAACCATTTTTTTAGATGTTTTTACAATCATGTAATTACATAAAAAAATAATTAAACATTTTTAATAATCATTTGCAAAACGTTTTTACAACCATGTAATTAATTACATAAACAGGAATAATCAATAATTCAAAAACATGATTTCAGTTTTTTTTAAAGTTCACCGTAAAATGTCTACATAAAGTATGTGACTAAAATTCTTTACTGTATTACCAAATAACATTTAATAAAATTTAAAATAATAAAAATATACTGTTGTTAACATCAAAAACTTGTATTTGTCTACCATAGCAAATGAAGAAAATGCCTTTAGCCCCGGTGGGGCTGGGCCTCAGACAAATTCTTCATTTAAGGAATATTCATTGCAGCCAATATTACAGTATCCCATTATTGTCTGCACTACACACAATTGCTTAATATACCTCTTAGCACAAATCATATCACTCAACAAAAAATGAGTCGCATCGTAGGTGAGATTAAATTGAGATAATTATCAAAATAGGTTTGAAGTCAAATTTTTGAGAAATTTACTTTTAATTAATTATGAGTACTATGGTATTATTTTATGAGAATCATAGTTTTTAATTCTTTACATCTAGATTATTTTATGAGCAATTTTCTCAAAACTGTGTTTTTCTACATTACAACTTCAAATGCTTATGTACTGGGATTTTTATCCAATGAATGTAATTAAGTGTAGAATACGGTTTATATTATGCTCTATTACAATGTAACAATAACTCAATTTTGGCTTTTCCTACCATGAGGCTCATTTTGTGGTGGGATCTTACAAATGTTTATTTTATCATACAGAACTGTACATGCACTTAATTAAACTGAATGCACCACATGTAATCAAGGTGTAATGTAGAAAATGGAATGTAACAGAGCAGTACATAAATCAGAGAGTTAACTTAAACACATTCCAAATGCTGACCACTGGTATGTTTGCAAGCGCATTAGTCTGTCATATATTCAGAGCTCCCACTTTTGAAAAACAAGTCCTGGAAATTTTGTCAGCCAGCATTCGTAATTGTTTGGGGTACTATATGCTGTAGGTGTGCTGTTTGCATCTTGGTGTGTAGAAATTTACAAATTTTAGGTGAGCTGTGAATGGTACACCTCAGGGCAATTTAGGTGAGTGTTAGGCGAGTGGTCACTCACCCTCACCTCCAAAAGCAAGGCCTGTATAGGCATCTAAAAGTGAAATTATATGAGCATTAATGCTTTGATTATTACAAATGAAAAGGTGTTTACTATTATATTTGCTACAATTAATGACAAACGAACCTTCAAAATACCATTTGGTAAACAAATAAATGAAAAATACTGCATACTTTTTTGTTCATATTGCTAATTTATCAAAAATCCTGGAGATAATCAAGAAAAATCCTGGAGAAAATTGGGTATTTCCTGGAGCTTGGGGGGAAGTGCAAAATTCCTTGAGACTCCAGGCTAATAATAAAACTTGCCAGCCCTGTATATTCCTGTATCCACCTTCAGTTATATTTATGAAATAAAATTAAACCTGCGACCAAACAGACATGGGCCGTCATGTGAGTAGCTGAAAAACTAATTGGTACAGCAGGAGTCTGGTGGTCAGCCTTGATCCAAAAATTTGGAAAGGGGGAATATTTTATAGTTATGGCCCACACCCAATTCAGCCCCACCATGGTTTGGGGCTGATGTGAGAACGTTAATAGTAACATTTGTTTGGCAATGCAACTTATTGACATTTAATTCTTTTCAAATGTCACAAATGAACACGGCTGAGACTATTTTGTGAAAAATTATAAGGATTAACAACCAAAAACACTGTTTCAAATCTCCGTTTGGGGGATTAACGATCGACAGGGAAAGAGGCTTTATAGCAGTGGTGTTGAATATAGTTATGAGAATAATCCTAGCATTTAGTCAGGATTGAACTCAGGACCGCAGGATTGGTAGGTAAGCACGTTAACCATCGGGTTACAGTGCCACTACTCTATGTATGAACACACCATCATGCTGGGGCTCAATATTTCAGCATTAAATCTGTCATTATCACGAATGATAACATGACATGACTTGGAAGATGCTAGAGTCTTCAACTATCTTCACACTCATCAACGTTGTATCCATATGCTACATCATCTGTGGATAGGTCTTTCAAATTAAGTTGAAGATTACGAACACAACCCTGAAATTTGGTACTGAATAATGAGTTGGTTGCTATGGTAATATCATCATCCAACGTAAAGCCACCTGAAATACATTGAATTAAACAAATAAATTGAATGAAAAGTTTCTGCTCAATAAAGAGTTAATCATCAACATTAAAATCACTCACTCAGCATCAAAACAAACAATTATAATTCAATTTAAAGGGACACTCCTTCCAAAACAAAAAAAAATTAAAACATTTTAATTTTGACTGTATTGTATTCCAATTTATAAATATAATACTGACCCATCATCATGATGACGTGTATCATTTTTGATACACACTGTAAACTATACCTTATAGAAGCAATGGCATAAACATTCTTTATGTAATTATTGATTTGACCACCTTTAATTAATTTTTTTTTTTTTTTTTTTTTTTAGTTTAACATGTATTTAATTGTAACAGAATTGTGTAACTATTTCAAATTATACTGATTTAAGCTCTCCTATTTCTCTTGTTTTTAAACATTATAAATTTCATCAGGTAAGTAGTTTAAGTTTTTATTTTAGTATTACAGTAATACAAACATATTGTAAATTTTGGCTTTTCTAAATAATTTCTTATAGCATGAACATTTTTTTTCTTGTATAATATGTATATATATTTTGTTCTTTTATTGTATTTGTATTTTGGTATTTGTTAATTATGTTGGATGCACCATCTTTGTGACGTGTGCCACTGTATCAAAAGTGAATCCAAATGATCCCGAACGATCCTATAAGAATCGAGCGGTACTGGGTCTGGACAATTACGTTCATGATCTCGATTCTTATAGTATCGTTCGGGAACGTACCTCGTATACAAAATTGCTAGTATAAAATATATACAGTTGAACCTCGATTTTACATACCTATAAACCCCTAATTTTACATATGCCTAAAATCAGCTAAAATTGTTATATTTAAACCTTCAGCATTGACTTTCACAGGTCATGCTGTAAAATATGTGTTTAAATTAACCAGTATTTAAATTAAATATACTAAAAATCTCCTAAACAAAGTAGTAGTAAATAAACGATGCAATAAGGAACAAAACATACAAAAAGTCCATCACTCAATCTTACAAACCCTCGGATTTACATACTGCTTGTGGTCCCTTACCATATGTAAAATCAAGGTTCTACTGTAAAATGTATTCAATAGAATTACTAAAACACATCTTACAAATTCTAGTTACAGTCAGATCATTAGATCAATTTCTAGTTAAAATTGATGCAGTAATTCTGTATGTTAATAACACCCAGCAGGTAATGTAAGTCTCATGCCGATACTAACACAATATCATTATTTACAATCTACTGTTAAGTGACAATACTCAAGACACATCATAGCATTATTCATGAGACATCAAAAATCAATAACATCATTAGTTTCTTTAAGGGACCACGCCAACATTATCCTGCTGCAATTACTGCAGTAATTCAGTTACAAC
>JAOTQE010092459.1:13642-26837 GCA_025631205.1 Nesometra sesokonis
AGTATTAGGGACCATGTAAAAATTATACTGCTGCAGTTACTGCAGTAATTCAGTTACAACAGTATTAGGGACCATGTTAAAATTATACTGCTGCAGTTACTGCAGATTTCAGTTACAACAGTATTAGGGACCATGTAAAAATTATACTGCTGCAGTTACTGCAGTAATTCAGTTACAACAGTATTAGGGACCATGTCAACATTATCCTGCTTTAGTTACTGCAGTAACTCAGTTACAACAGTATTAGGGACCATGTCAAAATTATCCTGCTGCAGTTACTGCAGTAATTCAGTTACAACAGTATTAGGGACCATGTCAAAATTATCCTGCTGCAATTACTGCAGTAATTCAGTTACAACAGCATTATTTCAGTAGCTGAAATAAAATTACTGAAAACAAAATCAGACTTTGCACGTTGATTCAGTAAACAAAGGAAACATAATGGTATTTGATTACTGCAGTGACTGCAGCAGACCCAATAACAATACATTACTCCAGTAACTGCAGTAGACTAATTGTAAACGATTCTCTCTCCACAGGGGAACTAAACTTTTGGCGGCTAGCGCAAAAGTTTTTCCACTCAGCATTTTATCTCTGTTTCCAATGGGTGATGATGATGATTACAAGTTTGAGAAGTGAAAAATCAGGAGGATTTAATGTTGGCTACTTTGTCGATCAAATTTGCGTAAATGCAAATGAGCGATGTGTCACAACAAAAAACAGAACACAGAAAAAGTACATAACAATATGTAAAAATATCTATATTATCGTATGTAAATTATATATAACACTGAGCAGAGCTGGTATTTTTTGAAGGGACAACCGATTTTGCTAGGCCAAGACCCACTCTGAATATTTTTGAGACACACTTAAAATTTTCAGGAGAAAAATGTATTTTTTCAGGAGGGCGAGAGATGACTAAAAAAATCGGGAGACTCCCACCATTTTCTGGAGACTTGGGACCTCTGTGATTAAGTACATACAAACTCACCTATAAAGAGTCCATCCGTATCTAAAGCTGTGAACGGTCCATCAAGATCTCGGGTCTCATCAAGGAGGCCGTCAATGAACAAATCCACCTGAGTATTAACTCTAAATCAATGCAAGATAATATATATAACAGCGATGATGACAAACTTGGCAAACCGATGTTTATACTACGTATCATTCACAGCATCAAAGCCCCTGATATCCGCTTGTTATTAAAGCTGAAAATAGCCTGAGGTATGGCTTCAATGCTTAATTCAAAAGTATTGATCAATTAATGGTACGGTAGCCCGGGGGAGGTTAATTCACAGAATGAAACCACCGCAGATTGCATATCATATTTCAGTTGATTATTCTACCTTTTTTATAAAGTGCTAGATTTCCTGTGAAATCAAAGCGGATTTTTCGATATAATTAACAAAAGATATTATTCTAGATAATAATTTATGACATGCTAAATTATATTTAAAGTATTTTGGAAGATTTTAACAATATTTATTTGTTATTATCTTCGTTCCTAACAAGAACTGGCAAATTCTAAATGTGGCACATTTATTTTATTTTTTTGCTACACATTTTCAAAAGAATATTTTAGTCCAACTCCAAATTCTGAAATCAAATTATTAATCGGTATATTTATGAGTGTCCTTCAATCTGCCCGCGTTGCAACTTATTTGTCCCCCCAGTGAAATCGGTTACTACATGATCACCATCTTGGTTGATAATTACCATCAACATTACCCATAAATGAAGAGCTCTTGAGTTTGGATTCGTTTACAAGTTTTTTCTCGCAATCGCATTCAGAAAAATAGCACCTTTTAGACATGCTATTTCTTACTATTGACAAGAAACCAGCCATTTAATTTTAAAATTAATTTAATGACATGATAACGATGATTTTTCCATGATTAAGCCATGCTGAAAATGCAATGCAGCAAAACAAATGATCTAAGGCCAAGTGGCAGATGCAAGGCAACGTAGGCTTAGCTTATCTTATCACTGGACTGGTGAATGAAACGGATGATAAACTGAAGAGGTAGGCCCATGGAAAGATAATTTTTTAATGTTATTTTTCAATTCCACATAATGATAATATATGAATTTCTCTTGACAATGACAGTTCACATTCGATACAAGCAAGACTAGGACTAAGCCAAGCTGCAGTAGTTGTTTTGTTGTGCCTTTTATTTGACCGAGGTCACATATAATCAGTATTTTTGTGTTGCCACTAAAAAGTGCATCACGATAATTGATTATTTACAGTTTCAATCCACAGTGTTTTTAATCGCTCTTTTAATTGGTTTTTCGAACTCGTTCCGTTTCTAGGGCCAGAAAATTTTTTTTTTTTAAATCAATTTAATCAATTGGTTTCTTTCCACTAAAACAAGCCCTTAGTAGTAATATTCAATTAAGCCTTACCTTACAACATTAACAGTATGCCATACACCATCAGATACAAACTTGTCTGACGATATGACCCCTATGGATGTGTGACCTAGATTTATCCTGAAATTTGAAGAGTATTTAATAATCAATATTATAGTTACCATGGAAATGTTAAATACTATTTGGTGCAAAATGATAAAATGATTGAAGAGTCAATGTGGTTTAAAATGGAAGTCTGAGATTAAAATTAGACATGGATGATAAATCTATAAAACAATTAGTTACAATCTTAAAGATAAAATATCACACAATTCAGACAGAGCAATAACGCTGGAAAAAAGGTTGCAAAGAGAGTTCCTATTTAACAGTGGAAATTGCCACAAAATATCTTAAAATTTGAAGGTGCGGAGCATCTTACGACCAAAAATATTCATGCACCACATGCATCGACTGGCAACGGTGTACGACAATTGTACTAATATAGCCCCCTAGCCACCCTCCCCCCAGCTACAGTCCCCCCCTCCCAGTTATATTTTTTTCATTGATACAATTTTTACTGGTGTATTGCATATTTTTGCTTGGGAGAACTGAAGTAGAAGGGGATTTTTGGACTTGATAAAAAAATACTTTATATGGAGATCTGTTGTGCTACTGAAAAGGTATAACATAATATATATAATTTCCAAACCTATATTTTTGCAGATACATAAATAAGTATATGGTATGGAAATTATCGATCAAGTTAACTAAACAAAAGATTCATAAACATGCAATAATAGGAAGGAAAGGAGGTTTCTATTCCAAAAACACATCATTATCTAAACAAAGTATATATATATAAGAGTAAGAAGTGAACAGCCAAATATACCTTTGTATTACCGACAACAGCATAATAAGAAACCAAAAACAGGAGGATCGATACGACAGATCCAAACTAAGATTAGTAGGCAATCAACAAGACAATTTAAATAAAAAATAATGTTGTAATAAGAACATAATGGCACTTGCCAATGAACTGAACATGACATGCATTAAAACCACACAATTTGAATTTACTATAGAGATCTTGTTATAAGTTTTGTGACTATAATCACAGTCAGTATAATGCTATGGGCTCTGATGGCGTATCCGGGGGAGGTGGGGGGATGGTGCTCAGGGTGCTAGCACCCCTCTTCGAAGACAAAAAAAAGGGATAATGTGAGAATCTGGAGCTTGAGCACCCCCCATCAGTGAAAATGAGCACATCCCCTCCCCTTCAGAAGAAAACAACTATACTGTGAGGTAAAAGCACCACAAGATCATAAATCACACAATAAAAGGCATGCCAGTAGATTTTTTTTTCTTTTCAAAATTCAACACAGGTTCGAGCACCCCCATCGGCAATTCCTGGATACGTCCCTAGGCTTATGAGTATGGGTTACGTCACAACAATAATTGGTGACACCATTACAATCAATTTATGCATGAATAGTTTTGTATTTTTATGGTAAAGAATAAGCATTTTGCAATGAGATATTTTAAAATGTAATAGCTTATAATCCGAATGTACTTATAACATGAAAGTTCACAATTATTATTAGGGTTAATGTCAAAATTATTCTACTGCAGTAACTGCAGTAAGCTATTGCTATTAAATCTACCACATTCACTGCAGTAAATCAGTGTCTTTCCAGTGACTGCACAGATTCTCATCTTGAAATGTTGTTTCCAGTAATTCTATTTCAGCCATAACTAATACTGTTGAAACTGAATTACTTCAGTAATTGCAGCAGGTTAATTTTGACATGGTCCCTTAGTTATCAGGGGGCAAAAAGCATGGTAAAACCACCACGTTGCTGCACAGGAAGTTATAAGCAAATAATCATAAGAGAATATAGACAAATACAAAAGAAATTTTTGACTATTTTGTTCCGTAACTTTGGTTATAGCTGTTTGATTTTGACTCTCCTCATTTTAAAGCATAAAGTAAGTGTATGGCTTCCATATTAAATCAATTTTTAAATTTTGTGAGAACTTGGTGGTTTTGCCATGACATGCCTCATATTTAATTACCATATTAATTTAAATCTAAAATACCAAAATACAACATTGTAATTGCAATTAAAAATCAGCAATGCATTTTTGCATAGACTAGTGAGGATCAGTTGACCGCATATTTGCATTACTGCAAGTAACAAATGGCACCTCTTATTGTTATAACATTGAAGATTAGTACTCTGTACTCTATGAGCCACGGCTAAATTAGGGTAGCAAAATAATTTGTATGGGATTCAAAACTACTGGGGTTGCGGATCATTCTCTGAGACCGCGAAATCACCTCGGGAATTAAGAAAACTTGTTTTGGAATTGGCAATAGGTAATCTGTATATTTTGAGATTTATTTTGTGGTATTTTGAACATGAGCCTCTAAAAGTGGTCCACAGAGCATCTGGATGTTATGAAAAATTGCTGAACATTTCCTAGTAAAACGTCTTTTCTTGTCTCTAACTTTATCAGAGGTCCCAAGTTTGAGAAATGAAAAATCAGGAGATTTTATGTTAACTGCTTTGTCGATCAAATTTGCGTGAATGCAAAGGTGTGACACGTCACAATAAAAAACAGCACAGAAAAATTACACAACAATATGTAAAAATATCTATATTATTGTATATAAATTGTATTTAACACTGACCAGTGCTGGTATTTTTTGAAGGGACAACCGATTTTTCTCCTAGTCTAGGCCAAGACCCACTCTGAATATTTTTGGGAGACACTAACATTTTCAGAAGAAAAATGTATTTTTTTAGAAGGGTGAAAGATGACTCAAAAAATCAGGAGATTCCCGCCATTTTCAGGAGATTTGGGACCTCTGCATCATAAAAACAATTTTTTAATAATTTTATTAATTTGTTAAAAGAATCACTGGCGTAGTGGCCAACAGCTTGATGCTAAATATACAAAATTAGGCTGCCGTGTAAAAAGTTTGCAGAACAATGGTATTTTAAATCCATTGCGATTGTTCTTTGTGATTACCTTTTGACAGAATGAAATGACAGTAACGACTTACCCAAGTTTTAGTCGGCCATTTACAAGTCCTAGTCCCAAATAGTCAGAAATGCCTGATCTGATTGGTTGGCCATTCCACAGAAGCAGACCATCATTGGCTAATGTCTTGAAGCTGACCAACAGGGATGTGGTTGTCAGGTTAGCTTGGCTGTGGTTAGACGGAAAAAACAGGAAGCCATCGCCATCTAACTGGATAACTTGAACAGCCAGTGCTGTAAATAATTAAGCGAGGATTTTTTTTTTATTTATTCACTATTTTGACAAAGAATTTTTAAGATCATTTCAATTCTGCTGCTCGTGTATGCTCCTTCAATCAGTAATGTCACCATATTATACCTATTTTTCAAAATTTGCACTGGTTACCTATCCAACAACTATTATTTTGAAAATTCTTATACTTTGTTGTAAAGCTTTAAGATCTCGCCAACCATCCTATATCTTTCAAAACTTCTCAGTCCATGACCATCGTGTCATCTTAGATCTACAAAATCTTTGAACTACAGTATTCCTAAATTTAAATTAAAAACATTAAAATGGTGAACCTTCACTTTCTCAGCCTCATCTTTGTGGAATGGTAGTGTGTCTTTTTAAAACTCCCTAACATTAGATTCTTTCAGAATTAATTAAAAAAAAAATTTTTTCAATCTATATAATATCTCTCTACTATCATCTTTTTCTCATTGAAAAAAACTGCTCAAAATACAGTCAGTGAATTAGATAATTAATTTTGAATTGTTGCATTACAATTGTTGTTATTGTTATTAATTTCATTATTATTATTTCACCACTCTTATGAACTACTGAATCTAGTTTTTGGAGGTAAAATTTTAAAGGGGAACTCCGGGGATTAAAATATACACCAATTACTGACAAAATTTCACTATATTTGGACAATATGAATTAAAACAGTTTCCAAAGTAGGCATTAAATAAAAAGTTTGGTCTACTACTCATATTACACAATGCTAAGGAATAGAAAAATTATGGATTTTGAAAGGGTTGTGTTTGAAAACCATAAAAAAAAATCACATTAAAAATGACCTGTTCTAATGTAAATTTGTTTGATCTTTCCACTTATGCGAGTTATACTTGTAATGCGAGTTTGGGTTTCAAGCACAACCATTTCAAATTCTCTAATTTTCCTATTCTTTAACACTATGTAATTGGAGTAGTAGACCCTTTTTTTATTTGGGACTCAGTTTTCAACACATGTTTTGGAATTATCTCATTGTCCAAATGTTGTGAATTTTCTTCAGTTGGTAACAATTATAGATTTATCCCTAGAAATTTTAATCCTAGAGTTGCCCTTTTAATTTATTTTCTAGTTACATATTTTTAAAAGAATATTTTGTCAAACTCCAAATTCTGAAAATTCTAATAATAAATGTGATATAAATATAAAAACTAGTAACTAAAATTATATCTTTTGACATCAAGTGACGAATCTAATTTTGCACAAGATTTGCATGAATAGTGTTACCTATAATTCCATGTATATTTATGGTCACACGACTAATGAATACCCATTAAAAGACCTTTGGAGACAATTAAAAATATTCCCATGAACCAGCATATACTGTACATAATTAATTTCTTGGAAATTATTCTATTATCAGAGACAAATTGTGGATATATAAAATATGAATAATTCTTCAGACGTGTTTAAAAAACAATGCTGTAGTCCTCTTCGAACATCCATGAAGCCAGGGGCTGATTTTTTTTGGGGGGGGGGGCAACCGGCACGAGCCCCCCCCCCCTTATTATTGTCAAAATGTAGTTGTGCCCCACCCCTTTTATATTAGATGCGCCGGGTCCAAAATTTGCCAGAAAAATCCAAAATACGGTACCAGAGGTACAGGTACCACACCGAAATGGGGAAATGGCCTCTTTTTTCTGCTCGTCAGGAAAAACTTAGCAACCACGGCCACCCGGACTGGAAATGTGTGCCCCACCTTTCAGTGGATCCTGGATCCGCCCCTGTGAAGCTGTGTGCAAATTGTGTCAAAACTTCAATTGCAGAGCTCCCAAGTCTCCAGGATTGTCCTGGAGTCTCCAGGAATTTTGGATCTTCTCCCGGGCTCCTGGAATTATCAAATTTTCTCCCGGAATTTAGTTTTCTCCAGGAAATTCTCCAGGTTTTGAAAAATTTTTCGCAATTAGACCATATTTTGGCCTATTTTTTCAAAATATTGATTGACAATAATGAAATGTGAAGTTTAGCAATGTTTTTTTATGAACAGTAATGGCACCTTAACAGTGACAAAATCAGAAACCACCGTTTCATAATAAGCAATGTGTTTAAACAAGAGTGATTTACACACATTTTATGAAGTATATACATTACAAATGGTGAACGGACGACCACAAGAAAATCCCCAGGAATTCTGTTATTACAACTTGGGACCTCTGCAATTGTAAATTTCTTACAACAGCAATTGTATAATTGTATTCAACAGTTTGTGGGAGTGAAGATTTATAGTAGCCATTGGTTGTCACAAATCTTTGGAAGTCTTCCTGAAAAAAACTTGTAGCTTGCAAATACCATTCAAGGTTTAATGTCAAATTTGAAAAGACTTATTTTTCAGTGAATTATTTAATATTCTCTGATATATTCAACTTTTTATTGCAAAACCAAAATAACTGGTGTAAATTAGGAGTGAATATTTTGTAATACTGTGATTTCATTGTTCAAAACCATATTTTTTAAAAAAATCCGAAAGGTCCACTAATCAACTTCAAGTAAGAAAGTATAATGCATACTCCAAGTAATGAGATACACGCCATCGTGATAAGATTCAATATTTCGACATAAATTATGTCATCATCATTCCTTATGATGACATAATTTATGTCGAAATATTGATTTCAACATAAATTATGTCATCATCATTCCTGATGATGACATAATTTATGCCGAAATATTGAATTTTATCACGATGGCGTGTATCTCATTGCTTGGAGTATGCATTATACTTTCATTTTTTTAATGAGCATTAAGCAATTTTCAAAATTAAATATTAATTACTCTTTTGTAGTTATTCAATATATCTTTAAAATGACAATCTCTTATATTTTATTACCATCATATCACGAGAAAACTTATTGAATGCATCATATGAACAAAATTCCATTGACTACACAGTCACGATAGAGAAATAGGAAAAAACAATAAACTTCCCATTTTTATTATGTTGCAGTTTATGAGGCCGAAAATCTATTCTTCATGAACCAATAAAAATGTTTACAACACACATAAAGAAAACAAGTAATTATTTTTTCCTCAATATTCCTCATACAGAAATTTTGATAGCAGTATGGCAAGGATTATCTAATGAGAAATATGCCATTTCACGGTTTTAACTACGCATGTGCGTTACCAAGGTCAAGTATTAAAACGACGCACAGCTCTTATTGAAAGGAATATGATTACTGGGCGTTGATTTATCACTTGACCTTAATCTGTACATGCGCAGTTGAAACCATGAAATGGATGGAACTAATACTAAAATAATCACACCTTAAAATAGGTACTCATAATGTGATTGAGTGGCAATTCAATTTTCAAGAAGCAGTCACTAAAAAACCCTAAAAAATAAAGCGGATGAATCTTTATTTGCTTTGATTTTGGGGGTGCACTTTCTCAAGTCTGGGTGGGCGTGGTTCCCATTTCAGTGCCCTATTACCCTATTTTGGCCCGTATTTTTGGTTTGTATGGTGGATTTTTAACCCAGAGCACCTAATATAAGGGGGCGGTGCAACTACGTTTTGACGATAATGGGGGGGCAGGGGTGTGCGCAATCTGCCCCAGAAATGTGTGTACCACGATTAAAAAAAAAGAGAATAACATGAGTGACATTCACGCAAACAAGGTCGAGTTCAGTACTGCATTTGAAACATGACAGGCAGGCATTTTAACCCCTGATTTTTTATCACTGTATATTCTGGATTGCCGTTCCATATTTTCTTTTCTTTTCTTTTTTCTATTGTTTACTTTATTTTTATTTTAAATTCTAATATTAATGATAATATTATAATAATTTAATAATATTTTAACTTTACACTACTAGGCCAAGACTTAAACTACAATCACTATCAATCATAAATACAATTATTAACTGTGAAATATTTTAATAATAATTAAAAATAATTTAATAATGCAGTATATTGTTCCATTATCTTTAAATTTTTCAATCTACTTATCCAGTCAAGTCGAGTTTATTCAGGTCTCGGGGCCACTCTATTGCCACCATTAGATTGACTTTTTTCATCAGTACTACTATGAATGGTTGTCTTGTCATGGAGCCAGAACGCTATTGTCCAGACCCAGTACCGTTCGTTTATCATTCAGCAAATCCCTTACACTAGCCTAAAAAAATTATCATTGATCAAAGAAATCATCCAGGACAAACCTAACAGAGCTCAATAACTTTTCACTTTGTTCTCCTCGAGAATAAAACTAAAAATTATGCAAGTAACTCATCTATGTTTTTTATTTTAGAAACAATGAAGGCAAATTTAATAAAAAAATTGGGTAATTTCATAGATTTTGGAAAAAATGGGTCTTTTAAACCCCTTTGAAATTACATTAGTCCTACTTCAGTTTACACTAGTTTTGAAAAATACTCTACTTGAATATGCACTCTTTTTAAATAAGTGCCCTGTTCGAACACATATTTGGTCATATGTAAATGATTGGTGATTTTGATTGGTGATTGGGCGGTACACTGGGAGACAATCCTCTACTCTTTTTCGAAGAATATACCATGTCCGTTAACATGCACATGAGCCATTACATGGGACCAACAGCCTAACATCTCATCTCAAGATGGTGCACGTTTTACTAGTATTTTGACCCTCACGCCTTGTGAGCTGGGGACCAGTGAGTCCACACAGTTCAGCACAGCAATTACCACCAATTTAACCAACTTAGCTAAATGTTAAGAATTCTTACCTGCTTGACAAGTTGATCCTGTCCACCCCAATGGACAAGCACATGAGTATGACCGTTGAACATGATCGGGGAAACAGACACCCTCATTCTGACAAGGCTCATTGTAGCAAAATATGGACTCACTACAGGTTTCACCTGTGTAGGGCTGGAGAGAAAAAATAATAGTAATTAATATCATTATATTGATACAGATGACATAATAAATGCTAAAATATTGAATTCCTACGCTATAGCAAGTATTATAGTAATACTGTATGTTATACACACTCAAAGGAACCAGCCTAAAGCACAGCCTGCTTTGTATGTAAACATTATCAAACACCTTAGCCTAGATTGGTACCATGGCTTGCTAATTTTTTGTGTAGCCATGTGTGAATTTTGTTCATCTAGCACAAAAAAGGGAGAAACAACAATACTCGTCTAAACAACCAGTCCTGTGAACCAGAATCGACAATGGGAAAGATAGCACTTGCTAAAAATTGGGTAGTTAGGCAGTTAGGCTTAGAATTTTGATTCTAGGTCTTTATTATCTACTGTTACAAAAACTTTTTAATCAATAGCTTGGCAAACATGAAATATTGCTGGCAAAGTATGAGAGTGTGAGAGGACATGGAGAAGGGACCTCAAATGAGTGAGTCTCATGCCAAATTTTATTCTTTCTTTATTTTATAAGTTTAATTTAATAAATAAATTATAAATAAAATTTAATAAATACATAGTCTAGATAATCCCAGCGGATGTATCTAATGTACACATCAACTAATGGAGTACAGTATAATGCTTTTAAGTTATAGTTTTAGTTACGGGAACGCGTTAAGCAGTTTCTAGGCGAACGCGTTCCTGTAACTAAGACTGTTACTATGAGCGCATATATGAGTCTATACCACGCGTAGCGTTGATATTCTTTAGATTCTTATTATTCTATTATTGTATAATTATTGTTTTGTTGTGTTTATTCTTAATTTTACTTGAAAATGACACCGTGAAGATGTCGAAACGTCGTATTTTAAGCGTAATTTTTGTAATAAAATGTTATGCTAAAAGACTTTTAATTCGAAATTATGATTTAAATAGTTTAATTAAGAGTTATGATAACACATAGAAAAATGTGATATAATTTACTGTAAAAACAGAACTTAAACAATGATACATTAAATTGATATTCAGTTGAACACTACACTTGGCTATTAAGGTATTTCCAGCTAGTTTAAGTTAATTGACGAGAAAAGCAATTACAGCAGAAAACGATACTTTATTTCCTTATCTAATAATCAGTAAGTTATAAATAGAAGTGTCAATTACATACATCACATGCCTCAGTAAAACTCATATTTTCTAATATCATAGTGACTTCAGTACAAAGCCACCTTTTGTGATTGTTACATAATAAAGAAATACTAATAAAAACAGCTGTGAAAAACATTGAAAAGACCATGGGCATACAATGATACTGTTAAAGGTATTAGCTAGGTTCACATCCAACTAGAGCAAGATCAATCATCCGGATAAACCTCATCTAGCCATAATTGTGTTCTATCAGAAATTATGTCCAGGTCCTTAGAATTGCAATTAATAAAGCATAGGTAATCACTAGTATGATAAAGCAGAATGCATATCTTCAACCTGATTGGTTGATTTGTTAGATTTTTTCACCTGATGTGTAAGTTCCTCTCTTATCAACTGGCTTAGCCACTTATTAAATGGATTTAATTCTTAGTTAAGAAAACAAGTTATAGTCAGTTATTTCCTTGATCTCGCCATATCTGAGTGTTCACATTGAGAATTATGGCTAGATGAGGTTGTTCACCCGGATGGTTAATCTAGCTCTAGTTGGATATTAACCCAGCTATTGTCACTAAAAAAATAACCATAGAAGATGTCTTTGTGAGACACTATGCCCCGACGGTAGCATAATTTTAATATAGTGCATAAAATGAACACTATAAATGGAGGTTATAGGTTATGGCCACATGGTAAAAACGTAGGATCCCAAAGGATATGCTCAAGGTAAGGCCTACTTAGTGTAGCATTTAATAGGCTACACAATAACAATATAATTCCATTCCTATTGTACTAACTCAGTATATACTGCACCATTTTGGTCTATTCAAAAAGTATAATAGAAAGCTTTATTATAAAAACAATGGGTAACACATTTATAAGGAAATGATTTTTAATAAGGCCAAAAAAAATTAATACTTTGTCTCACGTCGCCCGCGCGCGTTCAAAATTAAGTGGTAAAATCTCCGCATTGAGAACAACAATTTTCCATTTTTCTTTTTTTTTAATTACTTTTACCGTCTGTTGATCGAGTCTATCAAAAATATTGTAACGCTGGTGGCGGTAGAGACAGGTCAACCGGGTCAATCGCAACCCACATCCCATCGCTCCGCATGTTGCATATCGTTTGCCCTATGTGTGCTAGGATCCATAGTATAAACAATTGCAGAGCAATCATGGGAGACACGCAAATATTGCGTGTTAAGATCGCAATGATGGAAATAATTACCAGGTGGTTTGTCCACGAGGCAAAAAAATCTAATTCCTTCGGTAACATTTTACAAGATTTATTTGATGGGGGAGACCCATGTATTCGTGATGTGGGATTAGGCCTACCTACTAGGCTAGATGGGCTAGAACTCAATTCATTGTCATCGTACCTACTTGACAGCTTTTCCTTCAGTACTGGTTTGAAACTTGGGAAGTGTGCCATAACTTTCAGGTATATTTATTCAAAAATTCAAAAACACAAAAAAATACATAACATAACAACCGAAGGCTGACCCCGTTATGTTTACAAAAATATACATACAGTAAAAATGATTAT
>JAOTQE010092460.1:0-14609 GCA_025631205.1 Nesometra sesokonis
CCCAAGGAAGGTTTCTGCCAAATTTGGTGCTTTTGTCACAAAGTGCAATAAAAAAGTGCTAACTGACCCCACTATAACATGAAGCAGATAAGTTTTGCAGTACACAATAAAACAAAAACTTTGTTATTCAATTTGTAAGACACAATAATCGGTAGTAACTTATTTCAACCTATAGAGGACAGCATTTTTTATTTGATTTATTCAGTGTTGTAGAACATCAAGGATAAACCTCAAAATCCAAAGTGGAGTTATTTTGTTTCTTATTTTGGGCATTACACCGGTTGACAATCCCCTGCTCTTTTTCGAAGAGTGCACTGTGTTAATGGGCACATGAGCCATGTTGTACACTGGACCAACATCATAATGTCTCATCCGAAAGACAGTGCGCAAGTAACTTGTATTTCAACCCTCCAGCCAAAACATGCAGAGTAGCGTGCTGTTAAATCGAACCATGAACCAGCGAGTCATGGTTCAGCACATAGCACTGAGCTACATGCCGCTCACAAGGCATATATAAAAGTAATCTTATTGAAGTACACTGAGACTTGGTTTGATTGTTGTTGCATTCAAGCTTAACCCTTTCGCTGCTCAAGATATTTCGTTCTTAAAAATAGTTGCTTATTCTACACACGCCCTTTTTAGTTTCTCTATCATTTTTTAGATATTTACAAATTTTACAACAAAATTTTCTTTTTATGCACCCTGAATATTTTACAGTGGTTTTTTGAAATTTTATGTTATGATTTCACCATAGATATATTATTTACGGCTAGATGGTGAACTTCCACAGAATACATAGTCCCAAGTGCAGTTCCATGTATGCGCCTACTATTCTGGAATCCAACCAATCAAATTGGGTTACAGTACGTTCTAACCCTGTTGCTATGTTGAAATTGCACATGCGCAGTCTTTCATAGAGGTTTCAAATTTATCAATAAATGAAAGAAAATTTAATCAAAATCTAAAGACATTGACAACGTAAAATATGTGTGACATATGTAAATAATTTGTATGACAAAACAATGTTAACAATACAATAATTGTAAAAGAAATAAAAATTGTAGGCGCCAACATGGGACTGAAATTCTACAGTGTAAAGTTCACCATCTAGCCGTAATAATAAATCTATGGTTATGACCCAGTGTAAAAACAATATCCAATAAGACTTTCTTGGATAAAAGGTATTTAAGAAAAGATTTAATAAAAAAAAAACCAAAATGGTTGCCATGATGTCAAATGACATCACAGTTATGCAAATTACCAATTTTCTTCTCTCCCAGCATAGGCCAACATATTGCCCACCCCAACATGAAAAAAGCATTAGAAATAATCTCTTTTATTATTATTGTTGTTATTGTTATAGTCGTCATTGTCATTATTATAACACTCTAATATTTGAAAGTTTGTTTTTTTTTTTATCAGGTCTAGATCATGAAGCGATTAAAAGAAATCCAGGAGTCGTTATTATGGACATCAAAGAGGAGGTGATCGATCCAGAATATGAGCGTGTCCTGTTGTATTCAGAAGCAGATGCAGAAGACGATCCTTTTCAACATGTCTCCTTCCAAGAAGCAGATGAAGAAGATGAGTTCTTCCCACAAACAGATGATGATGAAGGCTCAGAATCCGCTGCAGATAGTGGAATCAAGTTCAGTGATATTGGAGAAGAAATGCCATTGATAATGGAAGTAAAAGAGGAGGTAGTTGATGAAGGATATGCAGTCATCAACCAATGGAATGAAACTACAAATTACCAGAATGACAATGGTACAACTTCGACAGAAATGTGTCGAATGGGTCCTTTTGATTTAAAAAAGGCAATTATTAATGCTTATGATACCCAAGCAAGTTACTCTGAACAACCTCTCAAACTCCCAGCCTCATCAATCCTAACACAATTTCTATTACACAAAATCAATTTTTGGGTATTTCAATGTCCACTTTGCAGATCGCAACAGGTATTTCTACACAGATTTTGGCTACAGCAGCATCTTGAGGAACCTTTTCACAAGGAAGATGGAAAAATATCCCCCGAAGCTGAAACACTTTTTCAAGACTTGCTAATGTCCAAAGAAGAACAGTTTTGTCCTGTTGATACATGCCAAATACCTATCAAAGGAAATGTGGAAGACTTTTGTAAACATTTACTTAGCATGCATATACAATATTTACAAAATATGAAAAAACTATGTCAAATTAATCTCTTTTGTCAGGAGATTGAAACAGAAAATGATACAAAATACAGCCTCACAGTTCAGTTGGAAGATAAATGGTATACTTTCTACCGTACCAAAGCATCTCCAGAAATACAAACTTCAATCAAAGAGGATTCTGCTGATATTTTTCCAGCAGCTAAAAAAGAAGACGCACCTAAAATGAAAATGACTGTTAAGGTCAACAAGGCTCCTATAATAATCAGGCCAGCGCAACCGTACATACCACCTCGAGCTGCACCAAGAGATTGTTCAAGTTTTTGCTTTGATGATATCACTTATTATAAATGTCCAATATGTCCAAATTTGACTGTTTTCTTTGATGTACTTTGCCTTAAAAATCACATGATTAAAAAAAGCCATCAATTAAGTTCTGTCTGTCGAGTTCTTAAGGAGATTGGAGTCCAACATCCAACACATACTTGTCCAGTAGTGAATTGTAATGAAGATTTTGGTAAATCACAAAAGAAACAACTTAAGCATATAATGACTGAGCATCCAGATAAGTATGACATCCTGAAGCGCTTGATGGATGGTTGTTACCAAAATTTTCAAAGCATTGCTGGAATTAAGTGTTGCATTGGTGGGTTGCAGGGTCTTGGTATACCACAACCACCACAGACTATAAATGTCACATACAGAACTGGAGGGAAGCTGCCAACTATTAAACCCAAACCTAGCACAGCAACCAACCAGAATCAAGTAATTACTAATCAGCCACAACAACTGTCTCCTGTGATTTGTTCCCTTCAACCAACATCATCAACTGCAGTCTTCACCTCGAATCAGTCTCCAGTAGTAACAAAGGCAGCACTTCAAATGTTTCCTAGTTCACAGACGGTACGACAAATTTTAGATTCTAAGATGGTGACCAAGACAAAAATGGCACTTGAGGCCGGTTCTGGTTCACCAGCAAGCGAGTCTACGAACCAAAGTTCTGACAATTTCTTGCCAGATCTTAATGTCAGTAGGAACGGTGTAACCACACTTGCGTGGTCTGATTCAGGATCAACTGATGTTCAGATTGACCAACATACTCCGATGAGGATCCAATCTGCAACAGGGCCTAATATGCCACGACCTATTTGCTACAAGTGTGGCGTCAATGCCCTGAACAATATTGGCCTCATTGGCCATCTATTTAGTGATCATTGCAACTTAATCTGCAAGATCTGCTCTTTTACTGCCGAACCACTCAAAGTTAGTGACAGAATTGTAAACCACTTGAAAGATGCTCATAACATTGATTCCTCTGAACTTGAACTGAATATCTGCCAAAATCTTCAGGATCTATGTCAAGTCATTGGAGTATCTCAGCTCGACGGCTTAAGTTGTATCACTCAAAAGAAGTTCATCTTAGATGAACTTGTAGTACATTATTCTCTGGTAGATGCATCCTGTCAAAAGTTTGAAAATGATTTTATGGTAAGGCTGGTGAAGAAAAAAGTTGATGAAGTATGGATTGAGATTCTTGTGGGTGAGAAACCTGTGGATGACTCTGGAAGGCAATTAGTAAATTCTTCTATTGAAGTTTCAGACCAAGAGAAATGTAAAGACATTCCAAGTACAGAAAACAATAGGTAGGTTGTATTAAATAAGATTGGTTAACACTATTGTATTGTTTAATTATAAAAACATGCTTTATACAAATAAGTCTCCAAAGCCTTTACCTTACTATTGTAGTCATCTGTTGAAATAAGCCCATACTTAAAAAGTATATTATAATGAAATACAAGTACCATAGTACTCATAATTGATTGAAACTAAATTTTTCAAAGATAACAGACCTAATTTGCTTATCAATTTGATATCACTTACATTACCTAAAATCAGTTGTGTGAGTCGGCAGTTGGTCTAGCATAAAGCTACGACCTTTTGAGGACCATAGCGATCAAACAAAAAAATTATAAAGAAGTGGAAGTTGTGTTAATGTTGTAGCAGGGTCCATTTCAATGTTGTCCAAACCTAATTTAGTTGTGTTACAGTTATATTGCTAGTTATAGTGCAGTTGGAAATATGTGTTAAACTCGTCTTGCAATGGGCGTGGTCCTTGCAGACTCATGGTGTTGCAACAGATTTCAACATGAACTACTGATGTCATCTAGATCTGATCCCGATTTTTCCCCATTGAGTGTGACCAAGTGTTTTCACAGAAATTCCCTCCTCTTCGCCTTTTAAAATCGCCCTGTTGTGGTGGAATTTCCTAAAAACATTGTCGACCACATGCCGGGTCCGTAATAGGCTCAGATCGCCATGGTTCTCAGAAGCTTCTAGCTCATTTGAGAGGGGCTTTAGGGTTCAGATTCCAGTAATGATGTCGGAAGTTCAAGACTCAAGCTCTTCAGGCTGTTTGTTTTTTGGAAAGACATTTTTGTTCATATTGGCCTTCTTGAGTATAGTGGTATCTGGCAGATACAAATGTCAAAGGTAATAACTCCAATTAAAGAGCTATGTACAGTATATGTTCCATTACTACCTCAGTAGCTGTGGTAGTAATCTATATAAGGACATTATTGTTGCCTTTTAAATTGTCAGTAATACCACGAAAACACCTAGACTCTATGCACTTGTATATGAAGGCACACGAAGAGATGCCAAACACTTACGTGCATTATTTCACTAATAAGAGCATCCACAGTTTGTGTCCTACATGCATCTTTCTGTACGCTTGCGTAAGATTTTGCCTCTTAGAGGTGATCCCAATGAAATATTTATAGCCTGTTTTCCTGTCGATTGTTAATCCCAAAACAGCGATTTGAATCGCCGTTTTCGATCATTAATTTGGAAAAATGAAGATTTTCGCAACGATCAACTGGAAAATGGGTCACTTTCGACGTTAATAAAAGTTTGACGATTTGGATTGTCAAAGTTAAACAGAGTTCAACTTTGACGATTTGGATCATTAAATTTGGATGCTCGTAAGGTAATATCGTGGCAAAAATGTATGTTTTGGGCCTAGAAATAAATCACACATTTTGTTTATTAAATTAAATTTTCAGGAGTTGTAACTTGCTTCAGAACATTGATATACAATTATCTAATATATAAAAATTGCAGTTGAAAAGTTTGTTAAATCTGTTTTATTGCGATTTTTAATTCGTTGTGAAGATTTACAAATTTCGTTGAGCACACCATACTAAATAGCGGAAATATAGTGGTCCAACATGATTTGAATTTTATCGTTAATTTTTTAACTTTTTATTAACGATTCAAAACGCCGTTTCAAATCAGCGATTTTGGAATAACAATCAACAGCAAATCTGACTTTAGCAATGCATCTTTAAAATCTCTTTGGTTATTTCTTACCTTACCGAACTTCCCACCAATCGTTTGAAATTCAAAAGATTTACTTTTTTCTATTTTTTTTTCAGAAATCCAGTAACAGAATTTAACAACAAAGACATTCCAACAAGTAGTGAATTAATGGAGAGTGATGCTGCAAAATCAACCAATACAACCGAGACACAGTCATGGACTATAGTTGTTTTACCAAAGCTAGACCAGACAAACACAGTGATACCAACCAACACAATAACAGATGATACAGTAGACATCTCAGATCAACCTATTGGTAGACAAAGTGACATTGATTGTGTGAGCCCAAGCTCAGGATATAACAGCCCAATTAGAAGATGGCTGATCCAAGAATCAATCAAGGAAATCAGATTAGAGAAGGTACCTTTTACCAACTCCCTGCATTGTCTACGCTGTGATGTAACCGCTAGTACAAATAGAGGATTTTTATTGCATATATTTGCGTGCCACAGTATAGACGTTTGTAAATTATGTTTTTTTGATCTTTCAAATACAAGTGCTAAACGAGTAAAAGCCCATCTCTTATCACACCCTGAGTATGAACAGAGATATCCCGTAGAAGAGTTTCTGACTTTGAGTTGTCCTGAGTTCATGCAACTTCTGGGCATTCCTTCCTTAGATAAACTCTGCAATATTACACGTGATAGAATCATTTTTACCTTTAGAGTAGTTTGGTACAGGATGGCGCAAGTACCCTTTGACACTGACAGCAAAAACATCATGCAGAAAAGTTTCACTGTGAGCTCATCACCAAAGCCAGGCACTCCTGATATTATTGTATTTTTTAGAAATAAACATGGCACGGTAATAGAACTTGAAAAGGAATCTGAACCTGAAGTCACAAAAGATACATCATTCCGTCGTGTAGAAAAGAGAGTCCCATTTTACGTAGCACTACAGAACAAAAAGAATGAAGTAGCGGCTCCTACTTTTGAAGCACAAGAGAATGAAGAAAAGAGTTCAGCAACAAGTAATGATACAATAGAAGTTGAAACAACCAGACAATTTGTAGAAGGCAAGGATTTTACAATAGTCCTGCAAGGTAATGACCGTGTCTTTAAATGCATGAAATGCACCAGAGCCTACTGGAATAAATGCAAAATGCGCAGACATCTTAAAGTTCACTTGAATATAAGGAACTACCAGTGCCATCTCTGTCAGAAGTCTTTCCATTATAATTACCATCTGAAAGCTCATATGAACATTCACAGCAACTCGCGGCCATACAAATGCACCAAGTGTTCAAAGAGTTATAACAATTCTGGATCCTTGAGCTGGCATGTGAGACAGTGCCACGGTCTCTGTAACTTCTCTAAAAACAAAGTGAACAAAATTCAGTGTGAAGTCTGTTATATACAGATACGTCAAGAGCTTTATCATGAACATCTAAGAGAAAGACATGGTGTCTCAGTTGCCTACCAGTATGTGAAATCTAAAGCAGACGAAAAAGAAGTGTCAGAAGATACAAATACTGAACCAGAGGTGGAAATTAATACTGATGGTCAGGACACAGAGGATGACAGCCAGGATGAGTTTCCGTGGAGAGGAGAATTGATAGTCGATGAAGGTAATGGAGATGATGATGAACCAGAAAATTATGATCTTGCACCAGCAATGGCACAAAACGTCTTTACAGTGGATGGTCAGGAAAAAGACAAAGTGGATGGTCAGGAAAAAGAAAAAGCAGATGGTGAGGAGAAAGAAGAAGTTGATGGAAGTCAAGAAACAGATGTGGTCACTCAAGATAAGTACAACAGGCAAGAGGTTTTCCAGTGTACATTCTGTAGTATGATCTTTTCTAATCTATCACAATTCTCAATGCATTCCTGTCCCGACAGACGCAAGAACACCAAGAAGCCATCTGTTATGAAGAAATCACTGCAGAACTACACTGAAACATATACTTGCTCAAAATGTAAACGAACATCGTTGTTGCTCGAGACTTTTGTTGACTCCTCTCATCCATGTGCGCTTAATTCTGAGAGTAACTTCATGTGTGAAAAGACTTACACATGTAAACTATGTCAGCTTATTTTTACGAGTTTATCAGCGGTGCAGAAACATTTTTGTGAAAAAGGTAACCAACAAGTGGAGGAATCTGAAGAGGAGGTAGAACCAGAAACAGTGGAACAGGAGCCTGAAACTGATCTATCTGCAGATTTGATATGCCCTGTATGTAGTGGAACATTTAGTTTGACAGAACTACCCTATCATTTAGCAACAAAACATCATTTAAACAAGAAGGTAGTCTTCGAATTAATGCATCAAAATACATTGATTAAAAAGCCATTAATATGAAAACCAAAAACTAAATCTTAAATAATTTGATTGACATGAAAAAATCATTAGGTGAAACTATTTTATACCTTGTTTCATGAAACCTCCGACATTAAAAATTGGGATTTGAAATAAACACAAAATTTAATTTTTGGCCTATTAGCTTACCATCCATCATAAAATAATTCAAAATTTGGAGGAAAAAAAAATTTTTTTATTCTTATTTATGGAAATATTGTGTGAAACAATCATTATTTTTAATATTTGTTTCTAAAAATATTGGTTTCTAAAGATTCTTAATTTTTTTAAATTTTATTCCCTGCTTGGTAGATATGATTTTTTATGTAAAAAAAATAAAGTTGTATTTTTATTCTGCCCACCTTTTAGTTAATTTTCCAAAAACGTTTGCTAAACAAGGTGTAGAAATAGTTCCCAATTCACACGTATACAAAATGTAACAAGTTAAAGGTTGTAACAAATAAGTTGAATGTACATGTGACAACAATTAAGAATGACATGCATGTTCATTCTCGAACCATGTACATGTAAAATGTTGGAGAATAGCTCAAATGATGAAACTGAAAACTTGTGCCTCCACATTTTCCCATTGTTGTTGCTTCTTTTAAAAACAAATCTAATATCCCAAAATATATCATTCATAACTTGCAACAACTTGTAATGTTGACTGACCACTAGGAGGCCGATAAAGATTACAAGTTGCTACGGAATGTAGCCACATTAGTGGAAGCAGTTGGCGCTGCAGTTGCGGTTCATAATCAACTTGTTGGTGGTTCAACACTCACTCACGCCAGTTGCTTGTGCACTTGAGCAACACACTTTACTCACATTGCTTCAGTCTACCCAGCTGTACAATGGGTAACAGCAAATTGCTGGGAAGTAACCTGCGATGGACTAGTGTCTCATCTAGGGGGAGTATCATACTCTCATCTGCTTAACGTTACTAAAACTGGAAATAAGATCCAGCCCTATGAGCCTTCACGCTCGGACAATGGATTTACTTTACAAAATGTTACAGGGCCTCTATCGAGATTGTTGCTTTCACTTGCAGCGATATTTGTTAAATCTTGTAACAACTTGTTACATTTGTAGAAAATTTGTACATGTGAATTGGGTATTAGTTTGATGATATTGCCACCTTTACCAAAACAGAATATCCTTTGGACCATCCATTTTGATCAGATTACAGAGTAAAGGCCGCCGCACATGTAAGCCAACGGCGCTCGCCAATAGTCTCTCATGTTGCTGCCGCAAGCTATTAGCTTACGTCTGCGGTGAATTTATGCGCACCAACAGTGCAGCACGAGGTTTTTAACATGTTCGTACTTTAATACCTGTGGGTAAACGTAGTGTTGTAAATTATTGCATACAAACACATAGCAACATGGACCTGTTGCCATATAATTGGCTTAAAGGTAAAGCAAGAGTAGCTGTTAAATATCAAACATGTTAAAAACCTTGTAAACACAAGTTATTAGCTTGCAACGGCGGCATGAGTGACTGTTGGTGTGGGATATTCGCTCATGTGTGCCGCAGCCTTAAAATTTACTTGGGTTTTTAAATTAAGTTATAGTATTTTTATGTTTTATTCCTTACTTATTGTGTCATTTATTTACTAATACTTTGTTTAGGAGATTTCCAATATATTAAATCCAAATACTGGTTAATTTGAAAACAGTTTACATCATAATCTGTTTAAATTCAATGTTCAAAGCTTATATATTAAAAGTTTTACTGATTTTAGGCATATGTAAAATTAAGGATTCATAGAAGAGGTATGTAAAATTGAGGTTCCACTGCACTTGCATTGGGTTGAGGTTTTGGAGACTTTAAAAATGGTTCGGTTCAACATGAAATTTGTTTTTTTGAGTGTTAGTTTTTGGAGATTATTTTTTACAAAAGTAGTGTATACAATATTCATAGAACAATCGGTGGCGGCGCCAGGAAATCTCCGACAGCAGGACAATCCCCCAACAGGGGAGGGCAAACACAGACAGCCCAAGTTTGAGGTGGGCGTGTTTCTGGTTTTCAATTTGACAAGCAAAAAAAAAGTTATTTGCCGTATTTTGTGTGCCTTTTTAGGACGTTTTGTATATTGGGTGATCAACAGATCCCCCGATTATCAACTTATGCCGAGAAAATTCTACGCTTGAGCTTTTTATATTAAAAATGGGGAAGTTTTAATTTTAGATTTAACAAACTAAATTTTTGTGGGACATTGCATAAAATATGATAGTGGTGTTTCCAAGTATAAATTAATGTATAGGACATTAAATTAAGCATAATTCGTTAAGTAATTAAATATTAAAATTAACTGTTACGTTATAAGTAAACCAGAAGCTTTCAAATAAATTTAGGTAATTGAGAGTAGTAAAAGTAGTTACCCAAACAATAATAAAGATGATATAAGCATTTGTACACACTGTAATTTTAAACTTTCCAGATGAGGTGACCTTCTGATCATTAATACATTTACAGAATATTGTAGTTGTAAAATTGGTTAATATTAATTAGACAGTGAGATATGTGATGTAAGGAATGTATTGTTCTGGTGTGGGATCATACTAGCCCTTATTTGAGGTCAATTGTGTGATGAAAGATTTTGGTGTTTGCTAATACTGTAATACCTTTATGCACAGAAGTATCAAGTTTTAACAGCTTGGTCTGCTGTGATCTCCCGAAGATTTTGTTTTGTTTTACTGTAGATTGCAAACCATGTAAAATCTTAGCAGAATAACAACTTTGTATATTTGACAGTGCAATAATGCTATATGAAGATATAAATTGAGAATTTTTTGGCAGAGCCAACAACTCTAAATATCTTGGGCAAAAGGAACAGGCTTCACATTGGCCAGTTCCAAGATAAATCAGGGAAGCCTGTGAAATCTTTGATAATTTGACATGAATTTATATTCATCCTTGCCCAAACCTTGTTATAATTGTGCTGCTAGTATGAAAAAGGTATATTTGTCATTAATAGACTAGCCTTTTATTATCACTATTGTTCGATAGAGGGCTGTAGTCTATTGTGTTCTGACCAATGTGCACTGTTGACAATAAAATGTATTTATAAAGTATACACCAGAAATGAGATGTACAGTATACCACTGTACTGTACAGTATTTGATTCTATATTTTGATCTGATGGGATACAATCATCAATATTTATTCCTAATGATGCTATAATCGATGTCAACCGAAATATTGAATCAAATAATGATAATTCTTGTATGTATGTGTTGTTTTCTAAATTATTTTGTAGACTTGTTGGATTGCAATGTAATTGGTCCAAGGATTTAAAAGTATTAAAATATCTGGTGGTGGTTTCATTAAAAAAGAGCACTAGCATTTGTTTATACCTAAATTATTTGTAACATTCCACAAGATATGTACAAGATATGAACATAGATAAATTGTATATAGTGTATTTAATAATATTTTACCATTTGGTGTATTTTTGATATATTTTAAGTTGTTTACCAACAACAGGTTTTAATGAATTAATGAACGTTAACAGAAATAACTGGCGAATAGTGAAAAGTGTACAGTGTATGGGTAATTGTAAACCAATATTTGAAGTGAGCCACTTAGCTGTGGCTGTCATCCTATTTGTTGTTTTTAATACTGCATAATATTTTTTTTAATAAAAAATTGGATAAAACAAATGGAAAACCTATCATGCCGTACTTAATGACAGTAATGTCTATAGTAACCATTATTGCAATAATAAAAATTTTGCAAGATTACTTGATAAAAGAATATTTGTTAGTATTATTTTGAAGAATACTAAAGAATGTCATATGTGAATGTATAGTACATAAAGTATAAAATAATAAAAGTACTGACCCTACAATGAGTTTTCCTTGTGACAAAAACATTTACCAATATACAGTAATTACAAAATTTATAGTGTTAAAGATAATTATGATGTTATAAATTAGTTTAATCATGTGTTGGGTTTTGTATTGGTAATTTAAAATATTTAATATAGAACCAGTGAGGTGAACTCATAGCTTAGATTTTATATTGTGCTTTCAAGTAATCACTTTGTGTAAATTTACTGAACAAAATAAGTATTGAATTGTAGTTTAGTGTAATGGAATTTGGGTGTAGATCTTGAGATTTTTTCCAGTGTGTATATTAGGCAGAACAAAAATTGTAAATGTGGTTTGACTCAGTAATGAAGATTAAAAATTCTAAAGAATTTGAGTTTTGTAAGATGTGTAGTTGTCCTTTTTACTTGATTTAATTTGATTTGATAGTGTGGCGGTGTTTTGTTTCGTGGTGCTCTTCTTAAAGGCCGACACACGCTTGAAGAAGTCAGTGTGTGGCACTGGCTGAAGCGGTAGGTGGACTTACCGGTTCCTGGCTGGTAAGGTGAAGTGAACATTACACAAGTTGCTGGGAGGAATTAGGGAGAAATTCCAGTGCTAGTTTTGAGGTTTTTTGTACATCATGTAATTCTGGTACAGTTTTTAAGTATGCCAAATTCCTCAAGCAAATTTGATTATGGAGATTGTCAAAGAAATCAAGTTCTGTAGACGCTTTTAACAAGTCTTGATTCGTAAACGATAAAAGTAAGTAACAAATTGTTATGCTAGGTTTACACTGTGTGGTTGGCAGCTTGTTTTAGGCCACTCAAAACCGGATGGATGCGAGTTGCCGTAGGGGACAAGATTAGTAGTCCATATTTCTGGCGCACACTTAAAAAAATTGTCATAGCAGTCATTTTTTGTAAAATGATGCTTGTCCAAAATTTTAAAGGTTTCAGGATGGGTTTCCAGAAAATTAATGTATACAGTGACTGGATATAGAGTGGATATGATCTGGAGGAAAGGTATGGAAATTGTCAAGGGGTTGATCAACTTACTTTGTTGCAGCAAGCAAAGAAACCCAAGAAAGCATGATAATAGACCATAACAAACTTGAAGATGGTACGGTGTGAAATGCTACAAGCAACCGACTAAATTATGGCTTCTGGGAGAAAGGAAAATAACTACAGTAAAACCTCCAATTTAAATTTAATAAATTTATTCAAATCTAACAATTCAAAATATAAACAATATACAGTATGCTACACAGCTATGTATTCTTGTGAATACATAAAAATAATTTAAATCTTAATTGAAAATTTACATCAACACATATACCCCTTTACAGAATAGAATCGTTGCAATATAATCAGCGGTAATCCAAATATTGATACTCCCCATTTACACTCAATCACAGACTACATTTCAATTTAGTTAGTTAAAACAACAATAGAGGGTTTTGACTTAAACCAATCAGCATCTGTGGAATCGGTTAATAACAATAAAATAGTAAGAATGGTAAAAAAAATGATCAATTGGACTTACAGTCCAGTTGATCATTTTTTTTTACTATTCTTACTATTTTATTGTTATTGGCAGATACCTGAATGAGTGAGAATCTACATTTGTGATGTTTCACCACAAAATGAGTCGCATCGTAGGTGGGATCAAATTGAGATACTGTAATCACCAAAATAGGTCTGAAGTCAAATTTTCTCAAAACCATAATTCCATACATGAAAATTTCAAATGCTCATATTTTGGGATCTACTTATCAAATAATGTCATTTAAAATGTAGATTGTAGCTTATATTTTGGTCTATTAGATGGTACCAATAACTCAAGTTTGGATTTTCCTACCGAGGGACTCATTTTGTGACAAGACCTTACATTTATTTTTTTTAATCACTTGTGATTTGAATCCGTGGTAAGTGGAAGTAATCAGAATTGTTTTGATATCAGTTATTTTGCATTATGATTGGGTTCCAACAATCACAAAGCGATGCTAGTCTAAAAAGTGTATACACAACTTGAATAAACGCCTATAATTAGAATAATTTTAACTAGACTTGATGTATACAGTATTTGAAATTTATTGGAATTACAAAAAAGTGGTCTTGCTATTTTCCAATGGTACATCTACCGACGCTCTAAAATCAGCCCAACTCATTTCAGATAGAATATTAGAAGGATACAAAGAACAGAGTTTAGGTACTGTAGTCAGATGAACACCACACTGGAAAATCTGCATCCAGGAAAAACAGTAAACTGTATACAAAACATTGTATACAATAAGGTAGATAATGCCGGATGGATCATCTTGCTCTACAAAAGGATTAGTTCATACATTCATTTTTTTGAGCACAAGATCCATTTAAAAGTGTATATATAAATATAAATTGTGTTTCAACTAAACAGTTCTTTTCTAAATTAAAAACACTGTATGATGAAAGTACAGTATATACTGCACATTGATCAAAATGCTATTATTATTATATGCTACGTACTAACATGCTCTAAACTAGCACTCTTCAACACTGGGTGTCTATTACATAGTCATGTAATAGAGAAAGCCTATAGGCTGATAATTTTAAATGAACAAAAGAAGATCCAATAAGAACACCATGTTTATATGTGGCAGAGTCAAGCCAAAGAAGGAATATGTCGCAAACTAGTTTTCCACAATAGGTAGGAACAAGAAAATTATCAGGTACAGTAACTGTGATGCCAAGTTTTAGGTGCTACAGTCTGTTGTATGGAATCTTACATTGAGGAGACATTCGATCATCTGAAGAGGTCCGGGATACGGACGAATATATACCATTGTGAGTATTTTGTTTCTGAAGCAGATAGAAATATGTATTCTGTACAATTTGACATTAACACCAGCCCTCTACGACTAGTCGCTATTGACATATCATAAAACAGGTCACAGGTCAAATTGTCAGAAATCGTACTTCTGGTAATACTTAGT
>JAOTQE010092471.1:0-14609 GCA_025631205.1 Nesometra sesokonis
ACTATTATTATATACTATATATATATATATATACTATTATTATATACTATACTATTGTTATTATTATTATTATTATTATTGATAAAGACAAATATTGTATTCGTTGTGGCAAAATATACAGGTAGTACCTAAACCAAGGACATGGTTTTCATCGAATTATGGCTCCAATCTTAGTTACAATCCTGCCCTTTCCGGATTACAATCCTGACTGCACAGATCCACACTGTGCCGATTTTATTTCGACCTGCTCCGGATTTCAAACCAAACGCCATCCAGACTACTTCCGATTCCCAGTAAGGAATGTTCCTCATCCAAATTTCTGACTGCCCAGATTCCAATCCTACGATGGCCCACAAGGGTGAAACTGCAAACCAAAACAAAAACACATGCAAACCTAAAAGGAGGAAAACACTTGTAAACAAAAAAACCGTAAAACACTTGAAAACAAAAAAAGGAAAGCACTTGTAAACAAAAAAAAAGAAAACACCTGTAACAAAGAAAATGTGTGTGTGAAAACACAAGACGAAAAAAGCAAAATAACATGCAAATTTACAAAAAAATGTGAAACGGTTGTCAAAGACTTAAAATATCTTACTTTCCTATATCTAAAAAAGCAAGATATGCATAGATCTAGAAAAGTAAGACTTTTTTTCGTGTTGGCATGATTATTTGCATTAGACTTTAGGTCCCCAGGGGGTTAAATGTAATTTTAGGTAAGGTCTCCGTGGGTAAAATGTAACTAAATTTGTTAGTTTCCCAGTGGTTAAATGTAACTTTTGGTAAAGTCTACGTGTCTTAAATGTAATTTAATTCACCAATGGTTATTCAGGGGCGGATTTAGGGGTCGTGGCGGTTCCACATCCCACCCCACATCTCCAGATTCCATTCCAGAATTCATCGGATTTCCTACCGGGTCGGGTTGGTTCGGATTCCGATCCTGACAGACTAGTAGGACGATTCTTGAAAACTAGGCGAGATAATTTGGATATATTTGATTGTTAATAAAATTGACTGTATGTAACGCATGCTTACCTTTAATCGTAATTATTGGAAGTGAGTTCACTGGCTGTTGGATCCTTTGAAAAAGTGGAAGGGGTGTAGTTTAACCATAGACTAATTACTGCTAGATAGTTAACTTCCACAGAATACGTAGTCCCAAAGTTCAGTTCCATGTAACCGCCTACTATTCCGGAATTCAAACAATCAAATCGTATTATGTTCTAATGCTGTTGCTATGTCGAAATTTTGCGCGCGCAATCTTTCATAGAAGTTTCAGATTTATCAATAAATAAAAGTAAATTTATTAATCCAAATCTCAGAGATTGATAACGTCTGAAATATGTAAATAATTTTAATAAAAAAAGAATGTTAAAAATACCATAATTTTAGAACAGTTATTATTACAAACTTACATGTTTGTGACTAAGGCTGAGAAATCAAAATAGTAGGCGCCTACATGGGACTTGAATTATACAGTGTTAAGTTCACCAACTAGCCGTAAATAATATATCTATGTTTTTAACGCTGTGGCTACGTCGCAATTGCGCCCCCAATCTTCATAAAAGTTTCAAATTTATCAGTAAATGAAAGTAAATTTAATCAAAATATAAAGTCATTAACAACATAAAATATACGTGACATATTGAAATAATTTTTAGGACAAAAGAATGTTAAAAATTCAACTTGAAGCAGTTGGCGCAGCGGTTGCGTTTCGGGCTTCCAGTCATGAGGTCCGTGGTTCGAGACTCACTCTGGTCGACTGTTTGTGTTCCTGGGCAAGACACTTTATCCACGTTGCCTCTCTCCACCCAGGAGTATAAGTGGCCACCTGGGAGGTACATTACGGCTGCAACATTATGGAATGGATTGTATTCCATAGGTGTTTGTCCCAATGACTGGGGGTAATGATTGTGAAGCGCTTAGGGGCCTTGGCAATAAGCGCTATATAAATGTCACATATTATTATTATAATTGTTGTTGTTGTTTTTGTTGTTGTTATTGTTATTAATTGTCAAACGGTTATTATTATTTAACTTACAGTGTTAAGTTCACCATCTAGCCGTAAATGATAATCTATGAGTTTAACCTAAGTCAGTCCCACCATGGTTGGACTGGGGTGCTAACATTTTAGAATTTTTTTCTTTCATATGCTCGAAGATGGATCTTAATTTAATATGTAACGCAATTGTGGCATACCTGTTTGAAGGCGACAATTGTAGTAGCCCTACAACAACACTCACCTCGGTCAAACATGATTAATTCTGAGGCACAATTTAGATAAATCACACATTTAGCTTTTCGAAACCTCCCCGTTTGATGGAATTCAGACAGACATGACCATCTCTTCAATTAAGAGAATTCAGCACACAAACCTTGGCCCATCACGGTTGAGCTAGGGTGTGAAAATGTTTTCTGTACATTCGTTTGCTTGGAATGCCACCATATTACATTTAAAATGCTGTTGAACATGTTTCAATTTAACGCAGATAAAATCTGTAAACTAATTATGTTAGTTACTATTACTTTATTTAGGAACTGTAATAACAGAATCTACTCAAGATGTTCAACCTAAAGCAAAGCTTGGAACTTACCTTGGAACCGATGAGGTTAGATTCAATGTCGGTCAGTCCAAGATTGGGGTAGTGATGACTGATGTCAAGTTGCAACCGTTTGTAAGTTCTGTAAGCGGTGGTGGATATGGAACAGGTAGGTAAACAGATAATATATAATAACATCATCATCGACGTCGTAGCTTCCGAATCGTCGACATACCACCGTCGTCTTAATCGTCGTCATAGTTATCGTCTCGACTATCATTTTCATCATCACCACCATCATCATCCTCGTCACCATCGCCACCATTATCAAGAGAGTTCACGTCACCGTTAACCCTGACGACGCCACCGCCACCTCCATCACCACCACCATTACAGCCACCAATCCACCAATAGTATCAACAACAACAACAACAACAACAACATCAGCAACAACATCAGCAAAAACAACAACAACATCACCAACACCAACAATAGTAAGCCTTTTCTTTGGCAATTAAGATGTTCTCTATGCTTCACAATCATCTTTTAATAATATAATACTGTATAGCATTTTATTTATACCAGTAGAGTTTCTCATACAGATTATATTGTGATCTGAATTTCCTTTGGTAGAAATAAACATACACCATATTGTATATAAGAAAGAAATTATATTTTATTTTATTTATAAATTGCTGTGAGACTTGGCATTAGGACTGTTTAATAACACTATAAAACGTACGTAGTTTTGATCATTTTGTGATTACTAACTTTTACGATCTCTATTAATATGTCATATGCCATATATAAAACATGAGACTGGCAGTATTTACACATATAAATATCTGTACAAATATTAGGTATATCTTAGTACTCCTATATGATAATGTTCATAATATTTTAATTGTATTTCAGAAACAAAGTTTAAATATGTCTTAAGTGCATCAAATCCTGTAGCATCGCCTTGTTTAGCTTTACTTGCAAGCCTCCTAATGTTTACTTTCTTAATATTTCAACGTTAATTCAACTATTCATCAATATTTCATCAATATTGGGAGCAAGGTGAGGTAATTTCAATGACAGCCAGAGGATAACAAATCAAGTAATTTATTATTGGGTAACAAGAAGAGCATGTAATTTAATTTTACTGCGCTGTGTTATGCAAATTATTTCGTATTTAAAACATTATGACGACCCGCCCTCCATAAACTTACGTTCGATAACCGCTCTACAAACGGTTTTAGCTATTAATACCATATTAACCTGCACTGTAAAAAAACGGGAAAATCCTGGCAGCCACGATACCAAGAAAATCCCGTAAATTGAACGGGAATTTACCCGTAAAATTTACGGGATTTTCTTGGAATCCTGGCCACTAGGACTTTTCCGTAAATTTTACGGGAATTTACCTTAAAATTAATCGTGTAACTTTAAAATGTCCGTAAAATGTACTGTACAAAAATACAAATGCCCGTAAAATTTACGGGTTTTTCTTGGCATCCTGGCTGCAAGGACTTTTTCCGTAAATTTACGGAAATGTTTTACAGTGTGGATCGAATTGAAGAACACATGGGCAATAATGCAATGCAGACGGTAAGGGTTGAAGTGAAATATCACACTGAACGTAAGTTTATGGAGAGCTCGTTGGACTAATGAGGTAATTCAATTTAAAAGCGGCGCACTTTGCACGCTGGACTTTGTGTCGATGAAAATGTAATAGTTAACTCCGGCTTGATAATGTAAATGTGATTAATACACTCAGTAGATAATTAATGTTCCAATTTGGCATAAGCTTTAACAGTATAATGTTAGGTCAAATCATGCATAACTTTTAAAAATTACTGTGTATGCCTACTATCTACAACCAGTACAGGAAAGATTCTCGACCTAAAAGATCTGACAAGGAATACACACTAGAGGAAAATTATGCATGTTGTTACAGAGGGTCGAACCTCCACCTGATAAACAGAGATGAGTATGATTATGTGTAATATTAAGAAAACCTAGCCTAATATAATACCGTTTCTTTTGACTTTGTGTAATATTGGTAACTTTTCGCAGAATTGGAGCTTTAGTATGCTATTGTAAAGTTTTATTTCAAAATTATTGATTTAAGTAATTGTTATAGAAGTACTAACTTTTGAATTTACACATTTATAAACATATGCAATTATATGATCGGAAATGTATATCTTTAGCCAACATTTTGTATTTTATAACTGAATTTCAGTTTATGGAAAACATATATCCCAAGTGGTATTAAAATTAGAAATTATTAATTTGGAACTCCAAAGCGTCGAGTTGGAGCTCTCTGGGTAAGGGAAATTGTTTTAAGAACACGCTGAGCATATTTGGCACCATTTGCAATCTCAAATGGAATTTTTCAGATGTAGATAAATCGATAGAGGGCGATGTTATGCATGCTGAAGATATCAGAGTTTCAGAGTAAACACTAAGAGTGACAATTTTTTTATTTGAGCTGGTGTTGCAAATTGTTTACTTGTTCACTGATATTTCTTTATGTCTAGTCCACATTGTACTTTACTTAAATTGAACTACTACTATTAAAATGAAGTACACTCACGAAATTGTTTTTACGCATTATTTTAGGGCCACCGCCCCTAAAAAATAGCAAGTTTGCTCTTCCCACTTTTGGCCTACATTATGTTGATTCCTGCGCTATTGTGTCAGTGTGTAACACTGTATCACGCCAGTAATTATGAAACAACCACACCACAATGACACAGTCGGACACACTAGCAATAGTGAACAGCATGTTTTATTAACGCCGAACAAAGGTAAACATGTCGATATAAACAAGATGGAGAATCCGAAAGCTGCCTGTTGGGGCGCCTGACTGACACAGTGTTACACATTGGCGCTATGTAAATGTAAATTAAAACCAAACCAAAGGTTATCATTTACTAATTATATAACTAAAGAGAATTAAAGTGGGTACTCAATGTGATAATAGGCCTTAGTCCTGGGCATTTCTTGGTTTTGTTTGAGTTCATACTACGACCGTCGCACGACGTAGTGAGGGCCCGGCTTAACATCACAAAAAGACAAACTGTAGACAATTCTTTGTTGTATTGATAACCACTGCACACGCGCGTTTGCGTCTCTTTACGCGCACTTAAGCATGCACGAATAACAGTTTTTGCATCTGCGTGGTGCCGCTGACGAAATGCTTTTAAGCGTCTCGGGTCGCTAGTATACAAACTGGTATCGCTTGATTAATATACAATATTCAACTCAAAAACATTCGATCAGTTAATAATTGATGAGCTAGATTAAAATGTTTTGCCATGATGACTACTTGGATTTGTTTAATTTAATTTTATAACATTTTTTGACAAATTTGTAACACTATATTTTGTTTTAAGATAACTATGTTAATAAAAATTTCTATACTAAATAATGAAGTGCAGTACTTGGACATATTTTGCTATCCATCATTAAGTTTTGTTTATTCCGTCCTGTTAGTAATGATACCCATATTATAATATAGTCATTAAATTATCCAATTGACCAGCGGAGGTATCCTGTGTGTTTGAATCCACTCTGAAATTAACCAGAGCATGAATGGCGACTTAATTCAGTCGGCATTTTTCGTACACGGCTTATTCTGTGAGTTATAAATAATGCTGTTTTAATTATGTTTGGAACCTGAGCAGACGTTGTCATACCACTTCCCAAGATTTTTGACTGTCTTTTGATCCAGGTACATCATATGACCAGCAACATTTGAAGAGTGGAAGTTAATCTTTGCCCACTTGGCTCGGAAGCCAAACACCATCACTTCTGTTTTTTTCACGGTTCAATTTAAGAATTTTCAACAACTTGCACCTTTGAATTTTCGCCTGATGTTCTTCGCGATGGCGATTCGAAACTTTGCTAGACGGAGGGCCATCATTGATGTTGGCTAGAAGTGTTGATTATTGTGTCGTCTCCATATGTGCATGTCAAAACATATTGGGGGATGACGGAACCGTGTAAATCATAAATGTGGACCGATTACGATCCCTGTGGCACTCCATACTTCAGTTGATAACGGGTGAAAATGTGTTTTTTAATCGCTTTAGTCGATCAGATGGCCTGAACCATGACCCAACGGTACGGTGTTTGGAATAATTTCAAGCCTATCAAGCAACACTTAGTTTTCCAATAGTCTCGGGTGCACTAATTAGATCAAAAAGAGTCAGAGTCACGCCTTATAAGTATTTAACTGATTGGGGTACCGAATACAGCTCGTTCAGTGATATTTGATATGAACGACAAATTCCTCACCGTACGATAACTTTTATAATACGTTACGGTAGAACATGATTGATTTTTTTCAACCAGGTATAATGACTGCCGATTTAAGTGATGGTGTGAAACACCTTATTTAAAGAAACATTTTCACAATCGACGAATGTGACAGCGAACATATTGATTCTTGACCATCCACGAAGGTACTCGAAGATTTCATGGTAATTGTCTTGATGTCACCTAAAATATAGATTAAAAGGTGACATATGTTACTATATGTGAGGTATATTGGAATCCATCAGGAACATGCAATATTACCTATTAGGAGAGCTTCTCTGATGTCATCAACCTTTGTATCATACTATAATTTGAGCAATGTTTGTCTGTTTATCATCTGTTTGTTTTTCCCCTACTCCTCATAGGTCTTTGGTCCGATCTCAATCAACCTTGGTGGGTGGATGCAGGGTCACTGCGAAATTGACCTTGAGAGGTTCATTTTTGGAAAAGTAAAAGTAACTGGAGCCAAAGGTCAAATAACTGTTTTTCGCTACTCCTTGATCCCATCTTGCCCAAACTTGGTGGAAGCATGGATGTTCAGCCCAGAATTTCCGATGATGATTCACGGGGTCAAAGGTCAAGGTCACTGGGGTTAAAGGTCAAATAACTGTTTTTGCTACCCCTTGGTGCATCTTGGCCAACCTTGGTGGAAGTATGTAGGTTCACACCACAATTTTCTATGATGGGTCATGGGGTCAAAGGTGGCGGGAACGGGGTCAAAGGTCAAGATTACGGGACGGGTAATTTGACTAGTTTAAATAAGTGGCAAACGGTTAACCAAACTAAATATTTTTACCTGTTAAGGGTGAAGAAATAACGATTTAATTGTCACCCGTTTGTAATTCTGTAATTGAAGAAATCACAGTTCACTCGGTACAGCTCAACATTAAACTTATTTCTGATTTTCTTGAATGTAAGATGGACAATTCCTTGCTTACCTCCCATTTACATTCAGCTTTTCGCCATTAAAGCTTGATGTGATCTATCGAGTCTAATCCACGGTTGCTGTAGGAACTGCTTTTTTAACGCGTGCTGGTGCATGTTGACCAATCATGATTTGACGCATGTGTCGATATGATCAAACTCCTTATACCTGCGTTAAAATGTTAAAAAAGTAACTGACTATAAGGTACGATCAATACCTTTGAAAGAATGGTAAAATATCATAAAGTAATAAACGAAAATACTGATATGAACTCTTAGACAATGATCACATAACCAAGGCGGATGGTTCAGTTTCCGGTACGGTTACCGGTGCCAACAAGGCACAATTTTTGGCAACCGAATCACCTGCTGCGCAGTCTAATCGGATGACGTAAGCCTACTTGGTTTAAATTTTACAAACCGACAAGACAAAATTCCCTTTCCTTACAATCACAGTTTACATTGTTTTAATTTGTAGCTGCAGCCGCCTAAGATCCGGACGTCCGGGCGCACATTTGAACAATTTTGCTCAGAAAATTTTCTAGCGAGTCACTTGCGTCGCATTCTTAGTTTTGGTAACCAAAGTGCCTCGAAAGGCAGCGAGGCAGTTTGCTTAGAAAAATCCCTCTGGTGTCATGCGCCGGGGTTAAGGGTCAATATCTTAAGGGATTGTCACGGACCCCTGAAACTCCCTCAGTCCACCACTGTTAGTATCACAATAAAAAATGGACACATCACAGAACATTTCCAGTTAGAGACCGTGCCCGGTAACTCTCTTTGAAATGCCGTTTCAGGGTTATTTCGTGATCCCAAAGACTCCGCTTTTAACGCATTTTCAGTATTATTTTGTCTGATTTAATACGAATTTCCCGCCGTTTATTGGTAGTTCTTTTTTTTCCAAATTCTCTTCACTTAGTACAGAAAGCTAAGTGTACAAGCAGGATTTTTTGTACCAACATTGAATTTTTATATTTCTGTCCTTTTGGATATGCTGGATGCAAAAAACTTAGGTACCATTTTTCGACTATGCGTTTGGCCGCCATTCTGAATTTCAAGATGGCTACTTTTGACTTACATATCACACAGAACATAGTCATCAATGGTATCACTGGAAAGAGAATTGTACACTTACTAAAAAGTTCCATTACACCTATACCAATACACCAACAGTTACTGAGATATTAAACATTTCAAATAGTTACATGACCAAATCAGAGGTCAAAGGTCAAAAATTAAATTTTGACAAACACCATCTTGTTGGGTATCATTTTAAAGTTCTTGTCGTGCTGAGCAATTTTTCAACAGCAAATGTTTACCTGAAAGTTAATATTTATCAATATATTTCCAAATAAAGTATGTCAAATACCTCACAAGGTAAAAACTATATAACACCTCAACTTCGACCTTAAATATGAAATATCCCGAAAACAGTGCAGTTAAAGCTAAAATGCATTGTAAAACTGTGTTCGGTATTATTAGCTTTCATATGACATCCAATATGATGGTCTTTTTCAAACTTTAATTTTGACCTTTGTTTTGGTCACATGACTAAATTATGAACTATTGGCTTATCTGTATAGGTGCAATGGAACTTTTTGTTCAGTGTACAATTCTCTTTCCAACGATACCACTGATGACCATGTTCCGTTTGGTTTTTTAGTCAAAGGTAGCCATGGTGAATTTCAAAATGGCGGCTGAATGAGTGGTCGAAAAAATGGTACCTAACTTTTTTAATATTGAGCATCCCAAAAATGACAGAAATAGCACAAAAATCAATTTTGGCACAGAAATGCTGCTGGAACCTCAATTCTGACAAAGCTTTCCGTACTAACTCCGCTTTCTACTTTTCCTTATTTCTATTCGCTCTTGTTTGCATCTGCCTCTAGGGCGGCTCGAAAAAATTGTATGCATGAGTGATGTGACAATACTATCAAATCTCCGCCTCCACCTAAAAGGTACTAACAACTTAACGAAGCAAAATTCCAAATGTTTAATTGCTGGTGATGCTGATATTAAGAAACAAGGCGGAACGTGCTTAATTCACGTTTGTTTGCTGGTCTGGTTCAGTTTTGTTTTATTTGTTACCTTTACTTATTATTGCATTTTCCCACGCCTTGCTGTGTAAGTTGTTTTTTTAACAGTTTTATCCAGATTGAACGCACAAAAGTCCGCCATCATTGAAACTGCCAATGCTGATCACCAAATTGAATTTTTTTTTTTAAACAGCCAGCTGATTATTCTTTGGATTCGATTATTAAATTATTTTAATATATATAGTCAACAAACAATAAAAAAGTTGACCTTGGCATCACGTGGCCGTGCCTTCTCTATAATTTTATTGAAATAAAATATTATAAATTTGTTTGGGATAGACGACCTCAAAGAGTCATGGCGAATATTGAACCCAAGCGACATCGAATTGAGCCGCAACTGAGCCTGCTAGATGCTGTCTCTATTTCCATTGGTACCATAATTGCTACTGGTATTTTTCTCTCACCTAAAGGTGTATTTCAACAAGTTGGATCGGTTGGATTTTCCTTTATAGTATGGATAGTCTGCGGATTCGTAGAATTCTTATCCAATCTATGTTGGATGGAGCTTGCATTGGCGATGCCTAAATTCGGGGGCGAATATCACTATCTTCGGGAGATTTATGGCAATTTTCCGGCATTTGTTTTCCAGTGGCTATCGTTCTTTGTAAGGTTTCCTGCATCTACTGCTGTTCGCGGGCTTTTGTTTTCAGAATACATTTTAACGCCGTTTTTCCAGCAATGTGATATTCCGTCAACTGGTCTCAAGTTAGTGTCTCTTCTTGTAATCGGTAAGTATTTTTGTATATTTTAAAAATAATAATCATTTACAATAGTAAACACATGATTATTGTTTTTGTACATAAATGTCATGTTGATTTTTCTTGTGTCCTGTGATAACCCGGTCCTTCTGCTATGAGCAACTCGAAAATAAAAGCACGAAGCAGTGGCGGATCCAGCAAAAAGGGTGCACTCTTCCTGGTGGTCGTAGCTCCCGATTTTGATTTTGACAAGCAAAAAGAAAAAAAAGTAGGGTGAATATTAGACCCGGCGCTCCTAATATAAGGGGAGCTACTACGTTTTAGCGATTATGGGGTGGGGGCGCAATGGCTGCGCCAACCACCGCCCCACAAACAAAAACTTGCGAAACCTGCACATACTATACTTTCAACAAGGAAGGTAATAAATTAATTAGTAGTCATTGGTCATTTGATAAAATCTTTTGATTTTAAAGATGTAACTTTCCCCAATATGCAAAACAATAACCTAAAAACTAATTTAAATAATGCGGATTTTGAGATCATTAGGTACAACACAGGACTATTAACCATATGTTTTAAAAATTAATGAAATCTTTATTTGCTGATTCCAAATTTGTAATTTGTTGCTTTTCCTGATGTAAAATGGTAAATGATGTCTAAATCACCTAATTCCCACACTCGAGTTATAGGCATAGATGTTGTAGATGGGCCCCACATATTTCATGTGACCCCCCTCACCCGCCCCCACTTCACAATTATATTCAGCAGAGAGCATTTTGTAATGTAGTCCGATTAAACATCATAATCTTAATCTGCGAGTTGGAAGCTCGAAATGCAGTTCTAAGTCGTTATAAAAACAAAAACAAACAATCTGTTCTGATCAGTACCATACACCTAAAAGATGTCTATTATTCGTTACTTTTTAAAACTCAGCATGTAAGCACCTTTAACCGAGTCGTATAACCTTTGACTATAACTGGCAATTAAATTTACCCGCAGCTTCAGTCCCATTGGAGACTATATTTTTATACAAGTTTTCGACTGTTCGTTATTTTCTTCTAAACCTCAATTCTATTGACGAGCGACAGTTGGCCGAACAGGTAAAACAATTTGCTTGTAAATAAGGCATTTCACGGTTTCAACTGCGCAAGTGCATTACCAAGATCAAGTAATAAAACGACGCGCGGCTCTTATTGAAAAGAATATACTTGCCGCGCGTCGTTTTATTAGTTGACCTTAATCTACTCATACGCAGTTGAAACCGTGAAATGTCTTATCGCAATGAAATTCACGCGTTGATAATCCCTCTTTAGGGCAAAAATGTAATTTTTATAAAACAATCAAGCACCTTCAATTATTTTCTGTCATCACGATATGTGCATGGAATTTACTAGTATGTCTTCGTGAGACGAATTAAAATCGCAAAACAAATTTAAAGAACCTGCCCACTTTAAGTTACGAGTTAGTTATTTCATTGCATATACGTTCTTCACGAATCAATATGTAACTCCAGGAAACATAATCAAATAGGCCAAAAACCAGTATAAATATTAACTGGCAAACACCCAACAATTCACTTCAACTTTAAGGATCAAAATCGTTAACGTTTTTGACACCAAGATTAACTTCCAAGTACTGGTACCCTTTCTTCTGCCAGTTGTTTTGTAATTTGGCATTTGTCAGAATTTACGATCGAAATTACCATTTAAAATCGTCGTTTATAGGATTTACGAACGACAGGAGACCAGCTTTAAGATGCTATTGATTAATCATTATAATTATGATTATCTAAACTCGTCCCATTTGTTTGCAAAAGAAGACGAGTCAGTTAAAAAGTGAGTTAAAACAAATCCTCTCGTCGGGTGCATTTGTCTACTATTTGTGTAACCTTCGATAATGTATCTTAGTCCTTCTTCCATAACAATAGGACACATTTTAAAGATAGATTATATAAATGAGGCATGTCATGGAAAAACTACCAAATTGTCGCAAAATTGACATGGAATTAATATAGAAACCATAAGATCGAACAGAAGATCTAAAGATACAATCTCTACCGAGGAAAAATGGTGGCCCTCGGATCTCAAATGAGATACAAAGAATATGATAAGAGATAAACGAATTGGGACAAGCCCATAAAAACGGAAGGCGGCCATATTTTGCAAAATTTATTAAATTTAAACGTAAACAGTAGAGAAAATCCGAACAAAATTGATATAATAATTTTAAGAATCGACTGAAATCAAGTCCCCGCATATGCAGACGATGAGATCTATCAATGATAGGCCTAAAGACGAGGTCCATCAATGATTGGCCTATCGTTTCACCCTGCCCAGGGATCATCAGTGCTGCTATAGGGTAGCCAAAGTAGTATCCGAAAGAGCTCAGACAGGGCCTGGGCCCTTCTCGCTGCTACACAAATAAGTGAATGATAAAATAGCCAGATCGTATCGCTATTTAAGTAAGCGGTGCACATATGCAAGGTGACATGCAAATGATGAAAGGAAAATATGCCTTCTTGGTATTTAGAATGTAAATAGAGGCAAAATACTGAAACTTCAGTGAACACTCGAGAATATTTAATCTCTTTCAATGTGTCTATATGAGATCCCACCAAACAACTCTAGTCCGTATGGGTCTATACATATTTTATGTATCTCGTTTGAGATCCGATGGCCACCGTTTTTGCACGGTAGAGTTGTATCAATGTATCTACGACTTTGTCGACTGATTTACACCAATTAGTGCTATTGGGTAGATCTAAATAGACACAGAGAGATAGTTAAAATTTTATCCAGTGTCTACTAGAATTAACAACTATTATTGCCTATTGACAAAATTCTAACAAAAGCATGTATAGCATTCCCTGAAATTTGCATATATCTGGCCAACGTTATAAAAACCAATGTTTTGGCTATACAGTTTTCATTACTGGTTTAGCCCTAAAGCTGTACTAACGAAGAGTAGACCCAGAAACGGATCCGTCTGCAGATGAGGGCTTATTTCTAGTGGCTATTTGATTGATTTTTCCAACCTTAGTCGCATTTTTCTCTACTGTTACGTTTAACACATGTATTAAATTTTGCATTATATGGCGTTCTTTCGTTTTTATTGGCTTGCTCAATTCCGATTATCTATACATATTTTATGTATCTCGTTTGAGATCCGATGGCCACCATTTTTGCACGGAAGAGATTGTATATTTGGATCTTCGACTTTGTCGACTGATTTACACCAATTAGTGCTATTGGGTAGATCTAAATAGACACACAGAGATAGTTAAAATTTTATCCTTTGTCTTCTAGAATTAACAACTATTATTGCCTGTTGACAAAATTCTAACAAAGGCATATATAGCATTCCCTGAAATTTGAATATATCTGGCCAACGTTATAAAAACCAATGTTTTGGCTATACGGTTTTCATTACTGGTTTAGCCCTAAAACTGTACTGACGAAGGGTAGACCCAGAAACAGATCCTCTGCAGATGAGGGCTTAGCCCTAGTGGCTATTTGATTGATTTTTCCGATCGGATTAGTCGGATTTTCTCTACTGTTACATATATATATATAGGCAAACTTGCCTATGTGCACAGCTTTCTTAAATAGCGATACGATCTAGCTATTTTATCATTCACTTATTGGTGTAGCAGCGAGAAGGGCCCAGGCCCTGTCTGAGCTCTTTCGGCAGTGGCGGTCGCAGAATAAATTTAAGGGGGTTGCCCAGAGTCAAAATCCTATAGTTGGGACGATCTGTTTCCCCCGACAGGGTTCAGTGAGTAAAATGCGCATACAAATTATTCTCTGCCAGCCCCAGAAATTTCAATATTGATATATAGGCCTATGGTGAAATGGACATTTAGTAGAACCATGTTGTACTACTTTTGGATTGTGTATGTTATTACAAGAAAACTATGAAATTAAGGGTGTTGCCCGGGCAACTAGGGCAATACCCCTGCGTCTGCCACTGTTCGGCTACTATTTTGGCTACCCTATAGCTGCACTGATGATCCCTGGGCAGGGTGAAACGATAGGCCAATTATTGAT
>JAOTQE010092482.1:0-12745 GCA_025631205.1 Nesometra sesokonis
AAAGGTAAATATTTGGAACCGGCCCTGGGTCGGCCCTGAGCCGGCCCAGGGTCACCTCGTAAGTGTAAATGGGGTCTAACTTATGTGACTTTTAATCGCCCAGACTCTTTAAGCGATCCGAACCGTGCCATTAAAAAAACCACAGTCAATAAATAATTACGTAGCAGCTTTTATCATTTGATTAATTACAGACGTAATCGATATTATTCAATACTGTCTTAAAACTAATCCGAATTCTTTTCATAGGATTAACAATGTATACTTGTTCATATTATAGCATGTGCTTTAAAGATTTTAAAGACGGCTTTCCGATCAAAGCCATATAATACAACAATGTTTACCCTACCAATTAGTGGTTGGATGTATCGATTACTTGAATCAGAATGTTATAGACGAATAATATATTCTTGACAAGTTACTCTAAAACCCAAAATGAGCCCGTCCACACATTCCTATACTTCACTGCGTCGGTCGGTTGGTCGGTTTGACGCGCTATTTTAAAACATTTGGTATTATTGGTTTCAAAACTTTTTTTATGTTTATTTACTCAAATAATATATTGATATCTTTGATTCGAAAATAGCAGAAATACTTTACTAATACTATATATACTATATACTAATTTTTTTTTAATCTGTAAAAGAATAGGCCTGGTCTTTCCGCTGTGTAAATTATTATCAGAGTCTACACACTTTTAAATATGTTTTCATGTCGAACGTTATTCCAAAATCGCCGATTTGAAACAGTGTTTTGAAACGTTATAAACGAGTTTAAATATTAACGCTAACATTCAAATCACGCCACATTTACGCTGCGTGCAACGAAATTTGTATATCTTCGCGAAGAATTAAAATTGCCATAAAACCAATTTAAATAGCTTTCTAACTACAATTTTTATACATTTAGATAATTGTATATTTTATGTTCTGAAGCAAGTTACAAATCACGAAAATGTAAAAAAAGAACAAAATGTTTGATTTATTTCTAGGCTCAAAACATTTAAATTATTGCCGCGGGCCATGTTGCCTAGAAGCACATAACTTTAACGATCCAAATCGTTAAAGTTGGAATCGTAACTTTGACGATCCAATCATTTAGTTTTTATGACGTCCGGATTAACGTCGAAAGTGACCCTTTTCCTGCCGATCGTTTGTGACAATCGTCGACGGTTTTTCAAAACGATCGAAAACGCCTTTCAAATCGTCGTTTTGAGGATTAACAATCGTCTGAAAGACAGGCTTTATAGTAACAAGTAATCCCATACTTTTTAAAACCAAAACAATACCCAAACCATTTTGAAACAAAATTTAAATATTTTGTTGACAGGTGACATGAGTATTTTTATGGTTTTTATTATTTTTCTAAAACACCTTAATTTTATCAATTACTACAGTCTGCATTTGCTGCAAATATTTTATTTTTTTAAAACACAAACTTCATATTTATCAATTACTACAGTCTGAATTTACTGCAAATATTTAATTCTATCCTTGATTATTAAACGTTATAAGTGGCAAACAATTTGACTAGATCTTCGCCCTCTCGTGGCTTATAAAAGAAACTGGAAACAAAATACCTAAACAATAATCATAGAAATCTCAAAATCAATAGGGTCAGTCTTTTTGTAGCAATCTTTCAGTCTGCAAAGGTTGAACCCAATCGGGCTTATATAATATTAGTTATCGTGTTAACAAACTTTTCCCAACAAATTTACCACAACCGTCACCGCCGCCACAGCAGCAGGAGAAGCTACCACATAAAAAAAACATGGTAACAATAGCCTCCGAAAGCTATGTTTTTGGGTCGCTAAATTAAGTTAACAATGTATACTGTACTTTTTTGTTTATTCGTATTGTAGGCCTAATAGATCAGGGTGAGACAATCTCATTCATTTGGAGAAATGATCCAATCTAACAACGTGCATTTTTTTTTTTCGTTTGAAATATTTTCAATAAGTAATTACCTAGCAGCCATTATAATTTGATTAATTACATACGTAATCGATATTCTACAATACCCTTAAAACTAATCCGAAGTCTTTTCTATTTACTATTTAAAGCACAAACCAAGCGTGAATGTTATCTTTATAAACTATTAATTGGTTTTCATATGATTAAAAATGTATACGAGTTCACACTATAAGAAAGGGTTTTAAAGACAGCTTTCTGATGTTTAGATCAAAACTATTTATACAGTGCAACAATGTCTACCGTGCCAATTAGTGGTTGGGTGTATTGATTACTTAGAGTATATCTGCCAACTTTTGGGAAGTCCAGTCCGAGAGATAACCACCGCCGGGTATCTAAAACCCAATATGATTTCGACACGCCAAACAACAAATACTCGTATATCGAGGAGCTCCGGCTTTGTGCCAACCTCCTAAATGACCCCTTGTGTTAACCTGTGTGTATTTTCTCTGAGTGTCGTTTTATTTCAAAAGAATGTTCTTTTGGACTAGAGGATGAGACATGTGAAATAGAAACTTACGATGTGAAAAATGACATGGACGAGTCAGCAGCGCCGTTGTTTCATAACTGAAAGTTAAATATGTTTGTAAGTTCGAATAACACTCTGTGCAAAGACTATCAAGAAAAAATTTAAAATACTGTACTGTAATCTGCCTCGCCACTTTTCCAACCAGGAAAAAAAAGATCCATTAATTAATTAATCACACGAGTAGTAGTGGTATCACTGTAGATTACTTTTCTTTGTAGTATTTCCTGACTGTCCATTATATCCTTTAGAAACACTACTCCTATGTAAGCGTGTACATGGACGAGTCAGCAGCGCCGTTGTTTCGGAAATGAAAGTGAAATATGTTTGTGGGTTCGAATCCCACTCTGTGCAAAGACTATCAAGAAAAAATTTAAAATACTGTAATCAGTCTCGCCCTTTCCAATCAGGACTAAGAAAGATCCATTAATTAACACACGAGTACGCCTCTACCTCCGTCTAGCCGTAGCTAAAAACAGGGTTTATAATTATACACTTTTTCGTCACTGGCTTTGGATAGCGACCTCTATTTTACATTTAACAGGATAGGGCAAGACCTCGTAAATAATATGGACGTCATTTTAAGTTTATGAATGTATTACTTCAATGTTTTACAATGCGTGTGAAAGTGAGGAATATGCAGGGGCGGATTTAGAGGGACGCATCCGGCGCGCGCTCCCTATAATATCGTCAAAAGTACATGTGTGCCCCTCTTATATTAAGTGCGCCGCCTCTAAAATGCTTCTTCACGAATAGATTACAAAAGTCAGCTTAAGATATACACGCAAATACCGCTTTTTTTTCTTGTTAAATTTGAAACCCTGGACACGCCCACCCGGTCGGGAATTGTTTTCACCTCCTCTTTCACACGATCCTGGATCCGCCCCTGGTATGTGTGAGACGTCCAAAATGCGTCCCCATGGGTAGGACTCTATTATAGGCCTACGTGAAAGGTGGTTTACAACCCAAATAATCCAGTTAAACAAACGTTGATACACTTTGCTCTATCGGTCGGTTGGTCGGTCGGTCACGTTTGACATGGTATCTTCCAAGATCTGGTGTCATAATTGGTTTCAATATCTAGGTTTACTAAATGATGACGGTGTTTTGAAAAGCACTTAACAGATTTAACAAATGGAGTAGGCCTATTTATAGGGGCTTTATCCTGCTTAAGCCCCTAAAATTGACACCAACAATATTTTACAGCTACACTCAATAGTAAGTTCATTAATTTGGGAGTCCGATGTGCAGTAAAGAGGGAGGAGAGAGGGAGTCCCATTTAGTAACAAGTTCCATATAGCCCGACTCAAAAAGTATTAATTTGGCCTAAACATAAACTTTATGTTTCCCAAGCCCGATCGAGACTAAATCTAAAAAAAGTGAGATCGGTATTATTTTAATTTTCATTTTTCGTGATTTTTGGTTAAACACATAAAATTATGTTATAGAATTTTAGCATTCGAAATAACAATATTTTACTAGTAAACTCACCACAATAATGATGAGTTCCCACTGCCAATCAGACGAACTGATCAATCCCGATCATGGTAATTTGGACTGGTCGGCCTCGCTCGGTAATGGTTCGAGGTCTATCTACCTTGATCGGCATTGCAAAAATGATCGTGAAGGAAGCACGAGCGATGCCGATCAAGGTAGATTGACCCCGAATACCATTGCTGAGCAAACCCGACCAGTCCAAATAAGCTTGATCGGGATTGATCGAGTTGGCCTGATCGGCAGTGGGAACAGGGTATAACCACTGCAACAGCCGAAGAGACCGCGGAAAACCTTTCTCTTGGGGAGGTTAATCCCCATATTTTAAGCTAATATTTTAACTACACTGTAAATATATTACACAATATGGTAATAAAACTAGAATAACAAAATACTAAAATACAATATTATTATAGAATTATAGTTTTTTATAGCAATAATTCTTTCAAAATGACGAACTATACAATCTTTACACTGTCAAAACATTACGAGAATCAATAGTAATGAAACAGGCAATGATTAAACAAGAAATACTTTTTACAAAAAAAGCGGCGCAACCAAACTTCTTCCTATTTTAACTTGCTTAAATTTGTTAAAGCTGCAATTTGTTGTTTGAAATTACCCTCCGATTTATTTCGGAAACCGCATTGCCATCGTTTATATAACATAGGCCTACTCAACCCCTTGTTATTTACGAGTCCAAAATCTGGAGAAAAAAAAACAGGCAAGTTACAGGTAAGGTTGAAATTGAAAATCAGCCTGAAAGGGAATCCTCATTTACATAATTTTGGAACAAAAAACAAATAAGTTATGAATTTTCAGATCAAGCACATGAACCCCGATCCTATTAAGCGTACCTCATGACTGAGTCGTTTACTATTTGCACTTAACCGCTCGACCATGAGGTGCCTTCTCAGATAAAAGTTGTCTGTAATTTGCAGCTCTGAGAAGGAGTATTATTGTATGGTCCCAAGACTCCACTCCGCGCCATTAATTGACTGCGTTTGTACATTTTACATGCTTCATATTATTTTGTATGCGATTTTATCAGATTTTTCTAACGTTTCCTAGTAGTTTTCAAACAATTTCCTTCCCTCCGTAGTTTATGTTTACGCAACACTACTGTTTTTTATCGGTGGTCCATCTTGTCCGTGTCTACCTAAAGGTGCGCCGCGAGAAATATCTATTATATTGTTATATAATTTTATAATTACTTGTAACAGGGTATGATAAAACTCCATACAAAGAAACAGAAAATTCGCGGAGTCTAAAAAGATAAAGCAATAACAAATGATGAATAAACGAATACACGTTTGAATGTAGGCCTATTATAATATTTAGATGGTTTATTTGAATCAATCGATCTATAATTTCATACTAGCACTAACTCAGGATAGGTCGTGTGCTATGCTTTCATTTCTAATTAACTTATTAAGACATCGATTTAGGTAATTTATTATACTTTACTGCAGTACAGTAGGCCTATAATTAATATGGTTATACAGCTTACTTTATAATGAATAATCTCAATTACAAAACTGTAGTCATATGAGAATTATGTAATATATAATAAATAGATCGACGGCAGGAAATCGCATGCTCAGGGTGTTATACCAATGATATACTTTTATCATTTTGAAAATAATAATTGAGGCAAAACTTCAATCGACATTATTCTTTAATGATATTTATATATCACATCCATTCAGATTTGATCCGATGTTTTTGCAATTGGTTAATTACCAAAAAATATATTTTTCTTGACTATTTTTTACACTTTAATATACACCTCATCATTTTAAAACCGGTTGCTTCTGACCTCTTTACTTAACGTTTGCTCTCGAAACGATTAAACGATTAATAGGTCTAGGCTTACTTCAAAATCATTCGTCAGCGAGCACAACGAGAAAAAACTGCTATTCGTGTGTACTGAAAGACGCAAGAGAGAAAAAAACGCACAGTGATCAACAACCGTCCGATGTTATGCACGCGTTTCTGTACGCGCGCGTGTCACTGAAAAATAACCCCCTTAAGGTACGTGTTAACTGCGCATTTGCGTGACTAAGGTAAAAGTAACGCAGTACTTTGACCTGCTTTGCCTTGGTAACGCACATGCGCATTTGAAACTGTAAAGGGGCATTGTTTGGCTTGATAGGCATATGTTCATAAATCTTCAATTATGGTAATACTTGATAAGAAACGGTGAAAATGAAATAGTTTCACCATCAATACAAAACAATAAAATGTCTCAATGTTGTTTTGACGATGTGCGCTTTAAAACATAATAATGATAACACGTTGATATACTGGATGTTGTTAACACACCACAACATTCATTATCACAATTCCTGAGTATTCAATTTAATACATTCAATTAAGTCAAAAAAGTGGTAGGCATATATATATTTTTTTCAAATTACAGGCATCAGATTGGGTACATACGATACATGCTTTGAAATATAGGACTAGACCCCATTAAATTATCAGTTTAAATGTTCTTTGAAAAAATTTCGTGAATATGATCTAGTCCCATAGCGACCAGATGCTTCAGCCTACCTATGAAACTGGGATTGGGCACTAGACTTACAATTTGCAATATTATTGTGTAGGCCCAAGCCTTACTTTATTATTTATTGCAGATACATCAAATACATTATCCAACAAAGCGTTGGCAACAATCGTCATCACTCACGGGGCACTGGTCTTCTTGGGTGTTCACCACATATTGTTTAATAAAACAAAAACGTCGATTTATGTAGCATACAAAATCAATAAAGTTGACAACAAAACACCCTTTAAAGACCTGTTTATTTAGTTGTCCTGCTGGTTTAACAGTCAAATCAATTATCAAAGCTGTGATCCTAGGCCTGCGATAATTTTTCTTGCAAAAACATCACACCATCACAAAATTGCATTGTTCTCGTACCCTTAATTTTTGAGTCGATTTTCACTAAACTTGGTGCTGGTCAGAGTAGCGGAATACCTCCATTTAGGCCTAATTTGCGGAGAGCGCGCAACGTATGTTGTTAGATTTTTAGACCTCCAGGTCTGAAGTCGGTGGCTCTGTGCATCTCGAGTGAGGTTCCATTGAAAGGGTTTTTTGTAAAAGTGGTGAAGTTAATCCATCATGTCATGTTTTAACACGGAGCGCCTTCTAAATGTCCTAACCTTAGTTTGGTTTATTTTTAGACAACCATAGTTTGCAAAATACAGACCATTGTTTGTATTAAATGAAGGAGACATGTGATTCATTTTCGGTTGTTTTAACGGTGATATCTTTTACGGAAGGTCTGGTTAAAAAAAATCTTGACAAACCATAATTTGGAAATCGTTTACAAACAGACAAATCATACTTTAGACAAGCACTGGCGATAATTTACCTTAGCAAAAAATTGTAATGCTGTATTAAGCAATTACTTATTAATCCTTACAGATCGGAAACGAGTCCTAAGAAAATTTGTGAGGTCTTGCCACAAAATGAGTTACCTTGTAAGTGATATCAAATTGAGATAATCACCAAAATAAGTCTGAAGTCAAAATTTTAATTCAATTATGATTACTATGGTAATTTTATTTCATTGTAATATACATTTTAAGTCAGTTATTATGAAGCAAAGTGTCCTTCATGCAGATTTTCTTAAATTTATACCTTTTTAATTGTTAATATTTAGATTGATTTGTTGGCAATTTCCTCAAAACTGTTTCCATGAAAACGTCAAATGTTCATATCTGTGGACCTGCTTAGCCAATAAATGGCATTTAAAGTGCAGATTAAAGCTCCTATTTTGCTCTATTTTGGAATTGCTCAATTTTGTGGCACAAATTGCTGAAGAGTCTCCACTAAAGATCTGACATCCTAAAGCTGAGGTGGCGTCGACTTTTAACCACCCAAAGCGTCAACTCCCACATTACAGTATTGATATAGAATCATACCACAAACTATAGCTAGCAAAACTAGGCCAACGTCCGCGAAAAATTCCTAAACCACTGAAGAGATTAAAATGAAACTCGGCGCACGTATAGAGGTTTTCAAGTATTTTTATTCCGCCAATTTTGCATGCGTTTGTGTGATATGCACCATAAAAATCGGAAAACAGTTATTTACAACATAATCATAATTATTTACATCGGTTGGGATATCATCTCTTAGGCCAATAGCAGGTATCGCACAATACCCTAAACAAAATCAACAAAGAAGGCGCCATCACTCTTGAACGTTCTCCTACCAGCATTACAATGTAGGAAATGCATGTTATTCTGAACCTGTCGTATATGGTTAGTTTCCATAATTTTTCATAATTATGTTGAATTAGCTGATTGGCATTTTAAAAAATCCAGTACTAAAGTACAGGATAGTCAAACGCCGGTGACCGATAAAAATCATAACATCTCATTCTTATAATGACCTATACCTAACTCCAGTTAATATAAATTGGGTCTGCTAGTATTGTTATCATAACGTTATTAGTATTGCCTATATAATACAACGTGCCAATGAAAATTGTAAAGATATATATAATCAATACAAAATAACAATGATTTCCTAGGCAACATCGCTGTTTATTATCCGCGCTTTTATCAATACAATAGAAAAAAAATGGTATAGCTAGGTCAAACTGTTAAATTATTTTTTTTAAAGAAAATTGATCTCTGCACTTAATATTAAATGCGATGTGATATTATGAAATAAATCAACCAAGGTCGCTGCTAAGTTTTACGACACTTAGTACAATAGTAGGCCTAGGTAACTTCGTAACATAAAGCCTAAATAACACTTTGTCATTTCCTGCTTAGGATTGCAGGGTAGGCGAAGGGTTGGGAGGGAAGGGTGGGGATGGGTGGTTGTTGGGAATTTATTTATTTTAGCTGAAAACCGAATTTTGAATGAGACGCTAAGCCGTTGGCCCAGTGTGCTACATGGCTCATTACAACGCAAATACACGAAGTACCTACTCTTCTGGAAAATAGTAGGGGATTGTCTCCCAATGTACTACCCAATCACCAAAGGACACCTTTCTGAAAATAAATCCATATCGGACTGTCGTGGAGTCTGATAACACGGAATAAAACGGAAATAAAAAAATAAGGTAAGGTTTTGCATGAGTGACAGATTGAAATACAAAGTGATAGGCACAAACCAACAAACGAATAACTGAAAAAAACTTAAATAATTAAAACGACTTGCCATAAAATTCATATCGGATGCTTCTGGACTAACAGAAGACCTCAGTTCATTGTGTCTATCCAGAATAGCAAGTGATTCACTTTCTGAAAAGGCGGTAGAACGTTTCTGTCGAGATCGGGCCTTTTGGTTCACAGGTCTTTTGGCGTGTTTCGTGTCTACGTATTGATTCGGGTCAATCACCCCTATTGGTGTGTAGATGAGGGCTTTGGCCGTTCCTTCGGCATGACAACTGTCATTAACCCACGCAAGTAGCAGGGCTGCTAAAAACAACTTCATAACGACCGCTTGTTTAAAGCTGAAAGTATAAAAGAAATAATGAACATAGTTAAACTCAAACATTGTGTTTGTACAAGTACAGCAGTACAATCTATTGCAAAATCCAATAACACCCTATTTTATGTCCTGTCCAGCTTGCCTTCAGTTGAATTCAAAATGGCAGTTCTGAGCTGTTACGAAGAAATTAAACTACTCCCGTAACCTTATGCTAAAAATATAGCGAGGTAAAAATAAAAAAAGGTAAGAGAGGGTTTTTTTTTTCTGAAGAAATGACGTTGTTGAGTAGTTTTAAAGAGACAACTGGTTAGGGATCACAATGAGCCTGCAAGACTGAGTATTATGACTCGTGAATAGAAGGTAAACATTACTCACCGCGCAACCAATCACTTTTACCACCACATTTTCACTTACCTAAAGTGGAATTTGTAATTGATAATAAAATTATCTTTGTTAATACATTTCTCGACCGCCCCAATCCACAATTTAATTTGACATAATGTACTTTAAAATTTCAACCCGATTCGAGATAGATCATGGGTCTACCTTGTAGTACCGTATACTTCAGACAAAAAAAAATATTGTGCTACTGGGGGTGTATGTGCAGACAAGCATTTATAACCCTGAACCAGTTTCTAAAGATATACTACCTCCGTCATAATTCGATCATTTAATCGTTTATGACACAATTTTACCCGTCTAACTGGTTCTTGAGTAATTTCTTCTGTGTAAAGGTATCGATGCATTCATGCGGCAGCTCCGACGACAATTGTTACTTCTGTTAGTTTTACAAGCAACACCGGCTCATTGATTATCAAAAATAAATTTACTGGTGCCTTTGTGTAAGTATTATCTACCGAGACGCCAGGGGATCATTTATTTTCTGAAGAATAATATTAAATTCTGCCTGAGACAACTTTTCCTGTCTCAGATTCTGGCAGTACAAAATAAACCACTGAGAAGACAGTATATGGGTTCAAGTTATACCAATCATACATATTATTATTTGCGGCTAGATGGTGAACTTCCACAGAATCCAACCAATCAAATCGCGTTTTGTTCTATCCCTGTTGCTATGTCGAAATTGCGCACGCACAATCTTTCATAGAAGTTTCAAATTTATCGATAAATGAAAGCAAATGTAATCAAAATCTAAAGACGTTGACAACATAAAATATGTGTGACATGTAAACAATTTTTATGACAAAACAATGTTAAAAATACAATAATTGTAAATCAATTATTATGTAACTTACATGTTTGTGGCAAAGGCTGAAGAAATCAAAATAATAGGCGCCTACATGGGACTGAAATTCTACAGTGTAAAGTTCACCATCTAGCCGTAATATTAAATCTATGGGTCCGAATCGGGGCTATACAAAAAAAAAAATTTTTCCTACAAGTTTTCCACCGTTTTCTTCTAAAACTCAATTCTATTGGCAAGCGATATTTAGTCGATAGCGTAAAACACTTGACTTTCAACTGAGTTAAAACTCGTGCATAGTTTCAATTCCACCTCGTAACTTTACAGAAAATGCCCCTCGAAACTTACATTACAAAAAAACCTTTAAAACAAACTCTGAATTAATCAGAGAACCTTCTCAATTTTCTGACCGAACTCCTCGATGACATTTAATCAGATTTATAGATCCTTATCATGGTGACTAATAACAAGATTAAAAGAAATGAAAAATAGGCCTACCATAACTCTGGAAATTATTATACAATGATACAAAATATCACTTGGCTTAGCTGGGTTCAATGAATTCCGAAAGGTCCCAGGAATGAATTTTGTCGGTTACAGAACACTACTGCACCGTTGTTTACCATAGAGGTATAAATTGTTAATTATCTCCCGCTCCTCCTGAGGGCGTCCACAAATGTACAGTAATTATTTTCATACTCACTCTAAATCCACCATATTTCTCTACGTTGTGAGCCATCCTAATATAACTTAAAATAAAATATGTTTACTGTAGTTAGGTAACATGAAAGGCGAGTTGTCGTATTCCCTGTGTCACTGGCTCAACTCAATGGTGTGGACCGTTACACGATCGATTGGTCGACACCTCTCATCACAGTGATAGAATGTACATTTTCCCAGATCATTTATAATCGATGTCGATAACGGAATCAGTTAACACCTATTAACGCACGTTATTATTAAAATATAATTGATTCAAAATATACCCGTCTCTATAGAGAAAAAACACACGAAATTAAGTTTAAATATTTAATATAGACGTATTGTTGCCTTGTCCACGTGGTAACCGTAATCGGATTGCTAATATCAGAAAATTAGCATTAGACTTATATTTCCAATTCTAACTTTAGTGTTGAAACAGTAATAAAAAAACTAACCGTATTCAATCCAACGTGTCTTATTTGATCTGACTGTCAACCACACAACTTGTGCACTATTAAAATCCTTATAGATTAAGGATTTGGAACATGTTAAATGGTCACTAAAAGTAAATACTATGAAGACACCTTTATGATACGTCTAAGGCACGGAACAATATTATTTGTACTGATATTTATTTATTAATTTTATTTATTTAAAAGTCAGCCTTTGTGGTAGTTTTCAGATAATTACGTTGGAGACATGGTTAAATTGAAGCATAACTTCATCAATTTTAAAAATAAATCTTGTCCATTTTAAGCCCATAATCTGGTAATCAATAACCCCTTGAAACTCAATCCAATTAAGAATTGTCAACAGAAAACTTGGAAGTTGAATGCATAGTAAACTCGTTTAATGTGAATAGTTTAATAACACGAATGTCAATTGTGTCATAAAAAAACAGGAAATACAGTAAGCGGTACTAGTTGTTACTCTCTCAAGTGCAATTGTTGGCAAGTTTAAATCATATCTTGCCAAAAGTTTAACATAAGTTTCTTCAAAATGAGCAATTTATTTTCAACATCAGTTTTGTCCGATTTTTTCAATACACTTAAGAGCACATCGACAGACAATTGTGTACATCAACCCAATAATATTGTACAGAGTATTGGGAAATTAATCTATTATATGAAATGGTAGAAATTATTAAATTTCTGTTGTTAATAGGTACATGTTAAAAGAACTTAGGATTTTCAGTATGTTGCCGTTAAATTATTTAAAATTATATGAACAACCTGAGATTATTTTAGATAGTATTCTCAGTGAACAACCTGAGATTAATATAAGTTGAAGAAACTCCTTAATACGAACAACTTTTAAGCCGGTCAATGCAGAAGTGGTTGCTTCCTGACACGATGGCCCACATGTCTAGTTGATCCACGTACAAACTCTTGAAT
>JAOTQE010092493.1:0-14607 GCA_025631205.1 Nesometra sesokonis
TAGGTAATCTACACACGTCGCCTACAGTAATTGATTTTACCCGGCAGAACAAAAGAACACAACTCGACTGTTCAGGGTGATAAGGCCGATATTTTCTGACAAACAGTGACCCCGAGAGGTCAAATTGGTGTACAGATTAGGATTAATTATTTAAGTATATTTTTTATGGTCATCGCCATAGATTTGTATCATCTTTAACCATTGGATCAACAACTTTATTCTGACCATAACCTTTTTATAATTTCAAACAAAATAACATTAATAAATACCTAATTATGCAAATTTAAATGGATTTCATTAACAAACGAGGAAACTTAGAAGCTAAACTTACAAAAACATATATTTAAAATGGTGCTGTATTATTGTTATTAAGTGCAATAAAAACAATATATTCTTTCTAATAAAACTGAAGTACAGTACATTTGCAAACCAGAAAGCACAGTTAATCCGTTTGAGTACATAATGAAAGTTCAAAAGTTTAACACCAACTAATCCCATTGTTCCACTAGAAATAAGGAAGGTGTTTCTATGCTTTTATGTTTCTTGACCTTCAGGTATTATACCACTGTAATACACCACATAATTTTCCTAATGTTTAATCAGGGAGGTATAAAATAGATGAGTAAAATCCATCTGGTAACCTAAATCAGCACCAAACCTTAGCACGATCGAACTATGGTTATTCTAAATGTTTTTTTGAGAATTTGTAAAATTAATAAATACATCAGCCTTATAATATGAGATGGAGTAGGCAAACATAGGCCTACTGATTGAACTCATTGCAATCTTTCTCCATGGTGCTAGTGTAATAAATATTCTATAAATTGGTGGTATGAATAGCACTATTTCATAGAATTCATATTGTAAACTATTAATATCTTATCACAGATTCATACATAGTAGCAGCAGTATAAGTAATTGTCAGGGAACAGTTAAATTACATGGAATACTCTCAAAGAGAACATCAAAGTTTCCAATGCTACTGTAGGTACAACAAATTACATTATGTAATCAACAGATAAACAATATAAGCCTCATGGTCTAGGCCTACAGTACTGTAGGACCTTTTTGTTATTGCTAGGCCTACTCTAAGGCTTATTAATATTGCAATTAACTAGTGTTAATAAAATTCATTTGAATCGGTCAGGTTAACTTAATGAATATGAGTAGTAAGATGACAATTTGCTGTGTGATTTACCCAAGAAAAGTCCGACTTTGTTTCCAGGGGCAGATGCAGACTTTTGAAAAAGGGGGGCCGAAAAGGGGACTGGGTAGATTCTAAAAATTTTAGGTGGTCCGGGAATGCTCCCCCAGGAACTTTTGGTCTTTATATGTCTAGAAATGGCCTCAGGGGGTGTTAAGGGATCAATTCTTCCTGAATATTTTCGTTTTAAAGACAATGCTAATAATATTGATATATTTTACTTTCCGAAATTGGGGCCGGAGCTTAAATCTGCCCCTGGTTTCCACATGGGTCCAGCAAACGACGAATATCACTGGCAGCCACAAATGCTCGTTCACAGGACCATGATCATTTAAAAGATAAAATATTAAATTTTAATATCAAAACCTCAACAGCGAGCATTTGTGGCTTTGGATAGTCTTAAATGCAAGTAATTTAGCACAATGCTTTTCATAAAATGGCTTAAATCTGTGTTAATGTTTACTGGAAATACATTTAAAACATCTGTGACATAGTCTCAAATCAGTCGTATTTATTCACTGACCGTATATTTGTTTAAAAATACAAAAATATTTCAACATAAAACTACAGATTTGAAGTCTAGGACTAAAGAGCTGATATTGAGGGCGGTATTTTCGACTTTAAATAGGATGCAAGCAGGGGCGGATCCAGGATCCTCCGAAAGGTGGGGGGCCCACTTCCAGATCCGGGTGGGCGTGGTTGCCCGTTTTATTCAAAATTAGTGCAAAAAATATATTTTTTGGTTTCAAAAGGGGGGCCAGGGTCCGGTGGGCCCACCCCCTTAGATCCGTGCCTGGCAAGGGTGCTGTAATAATTGTGTATGTCCACATTTTCTTTCTGTTAGACAGGCAGACAGATGAAACCAGTTATAAAAATACCCTCATATCCCATAAATGTCTGGATTGCAGTCATAGAAAGTTCACAGTTTCCATATGACGAGAATACACAGACAGTTGGTAATCAATTTATTGAGTAACCTAAAATTTACACAAGCAATTAATAACACAATACTTTAATACAGTATTTATTTAACAAATAATGTAAATATTTAATTTAATTATTACAACTAATGGATGTAAAATCCTGGTTCAGATCAGATAATAAAAAACACAACTATGAGAAGGAAGAAATGAAATTCTGGATTCTTCCCTCAAAGTTTATTTTATTTAAGTTAAAAATAGGCTAAAATCACATATAAATGATAATTCTATTTTTGTGGGAAGAATACAGTTAAACCTCTCTGTGCAGACACCTCCCAAGTGATACTCATGCAAAAGCCTGTTTACCCTTGCTATCTAATTAGTTCATTACCTCTAATTAGTTCATTACCTCTAATTAGCTCATTACCTCTTGTAAGCAGCCACCTAAGCCACGTATAATATATAATATACCTCCCTGGATGCAAGAGGGGGTTCAGATGGTGCGATCACATCCTTTAAATTATATTAAGAGAAATTAATTGTTTATTGTAAGTATTAGTGTAATTTCTGGGCACCTAGAACACGATTTAAAAAAAATATTCTTACCTCAGCCCCAACCATGGTAGGTGGACTGTCATATATCCCAAGCAGCAGAATTCTAGGCTCTGAACTTGTTTTTTCAATAGTGCACATCCACTGGGCAGTAATCTCCATCAGAAGGCACAAGTATATCTTAACAGGCTACTATCCGGCATTGGATGTTTTGTAGGCAGTATGAAGAAATGGGGAATTGAAGACTCTGATCTTTGTCCCTGTGGACAAGTACAGGCCTAAGATCATATCATCTTTCCAGCATCTGAAGTAGACAGTCATGTGCTAGCAATGTACCTTTCCCTTGCCAATTACTGCCAATTCTGGTGTACAGTATTCTGAAGCTTGTATCAGCAGAAGGATGCTGCCAATTCTGATGTACAGTAATCAAAAGACTTATACATTGTTTGATTTAATAAAATGTTTTTCGTTTGTTTTGTTTCAGATCGACGGCAATGGATGGCAATTTTCACGTTACTCATCGTCATGGTTGTAGTAATCATACTGTTCTTTGTTCCATGAGTCTATTGAAGGCTGTGGCCAATTAATAAAGTGGCACAACATTAGAGTACTAATATGTGGGCCTTGATCCTGTCTTCCATGAACTTCTAATAGAGAGGAGGACAAGAGAGCTGTCGAAATATTAAATATTGCTATCGATCATACTCATACAGCATCAATGCCATGATCTGTTTTGAAAATCAACAGCATTGTTATCACTACTGTTTCAGGAAGATCATTTTGATAGATATTTTCTTGAGAAGTTGACGTGGATGAGGATGCTAAAGTGTAGTTTTTATTGCCACATTTGTAAATACATTCTAAATAAATCTACGGTACTAATGTCACAACATTGGAAAAGTTCTGGTCTGTCACGAAATACCCTCTGGCTGGATCCATTCTGCACAATGTTGTTCAGTAAAGACACCAGACAATGGTTGTTTTCTACAAGATAGTCATTTTTCAAGCTCTATACTGGATCCATTCTATTTATTGTTGTTTGCTGTTTTATGTTAACAGTATGTTTTAATTGATATATTAATAATACCAATATCTGGAGCTGTAAGTTGGTGTTTACATGTTTGCCTACCAACTCCAAAGATAGAAGGTTAAATCCTGATTCAGTGCTAGGTTTATGTTTATTTTCATGACTGTAAAGAGCACCATTTCATAAGCCTTGTGAATTGCTTTATATGCATATGTACTGTAAAACCAGAAAATCCTATGAATCGCATATTTTAGCCATTTTTACTAACAAACTTACACAAAATTTAAAAATAAGTACAAATGACAAATGTTTATATATTTTGGAGGGCATTTTTAACAATTCCTCCAAATTTTTGACAACAAATGGAGCAAGCAATGACAAAACCAATTTTTCGCACAGGTAATTATTGAGAAATAAGCAAATTAACAAAAGGAAATATAAACAAATATGAAGGATATATAGGGTATAGTTTTCCAATAACTTTTGTTATAGATGTTTGATTTTCATAATTGACCCCTCATTTTAAAGCTTACCAGAAGTTTAATACAGTTTTAACAATAACTCAATATTCAATATTGCTACCTATTACCTTTAAATAACAATAGAAAATGTTATTGATAAGTATTACTATATTATGCCTTTATGAATTCATTCTACATACAAAATACTGTATTTAGATTTTGCATGCTTCAAGCTTTTTCCGTCATGAAACTTTCGCAAATTTTGATCACTCGTGAACTTTGCAAAAAATTCATACATGTGATAGTTTTCTGGTTTTACAGTAACACTTCCATCTTGTAATTAGCAAATTAATTAACTGTTAGATGTAAATGGAATAAAATTCTGTTTTTTATGATAGATAATAAATTATAAAAATTAATGTAAGGTATGATGTAGTTTTAATCTAATAAGAATTCATAATACACCTTTTGTCAAGGCTAGTGAACATAGATTTATTATTTATTTGTGTCGACTGCATAGATTTATTATTTACGGCTAGATGGTGAATTTCTACAGAATACATAGCCCCAAAGTGCAGTTCCATGTAAGCGCCTACTTTTCCGGAATCCAACAAATCAAATCTTGGTACGTTCTAATGCTGTTGCTATGTCGAAATTGCGCACGCACAATCTTTTATAGAAGTTTCAAATTTATCAAGTAAAAGTAATCCATATACAAAGTCTTAAAATATGTGTGACATATATTAATAATTTTTAGGAATGTTAAAAATACAATAAGCATAAACAGTTATGATTATTTAACTTACATGTTTTTGACGTAGCCTGAAGAAATCAAAATAGTAGGCGCCTACATGGGACTGCCATTTTACAGTGTTAAGGTCACCATCTAGGCGTAAATAATATATCTATGGGTAACACCTATTTCCTACAAGTGTACAAATACCCACTTTTGTGTTGAGCCATCAGCCCATGATTTCCTCTTAGACAATTTTGGTTTAAAATTTTTAATAAATACATCGACTGCATGCGCCAGACTGAAATAAAGCGTGTTGTATACCAATATTAGAGGTCACATTTCTCCCACCGTAATATAGGTGGCGACATTCCCTATAATCTAAGCAAGGACACACAGAAATTCTGAGGTTTTTTTCAATTTAAAGAAACTGAACGCGTGTCCATAATGCAGCACATGCATGCATTTTGATGTGTTGTCATGTTCCTGGCAGTCAATGTGTTAAAGTGGACGTTAGCCATTCCATCTTCGCTAACAGAATTGCTGCCTTTCTTAGAATACACCCACATGATTTTGATAAATTCCTATTATTTATAGCTTTCTTTGTTTGTTTTTTTTTTATTTTGTAGATAATATTTTGCTAACCCATGGTGCTACAACATAGTTTGTGCTCAACCAGTAACAACACAGTTCATAGGTCACATTACCTTATTTATAATTTGACGAGTAGTACATATGTCTAATTTACTGTAATAAAAATGTTTTATTTCTGTAATGGAATATTATTGTATTTTTAAAACTACAGTACTTTAATTTACATAATGGCTCAATAATATTCAAAATAATTGTGCTGATAAATTATGTATTTAATGCATCATACTTTATTCAGTGCTTTTAAACAAATGCTTGTATTGTTTTTTTTTTTTTACTTGCTTAATATTGTGTGTATTAAGATTTGAACCATTGAGTTTGTAACCCAGAATGGGTGATTAACTACTAAACCACATTACATTGTGTATTTCTTCTGTATAGTATTTATTAATGTAGCACCTATGTTGTTTAGTGTTTCTAAAGGGGTTCCAAGTTGTGTGAATTTATTTATGAATTTCCTGTGGGGATAGACTGATAATTTACCTTTACTGAGTAAAAAAACAAGGTTACAAAGCTAAAAAAATGCATGTGTTCAACACCTTATTATGTACAGTAAAATAAATTTTAGGCTGTTTTATTTACTTCTGTCACTGTTAACATACCAAAATTTTACTTACTAGGAATAAAAAAATACAATCTCTGTTCAAATTTACTTACTCTAACTAGAGGTCACTCGGAGAGTGCATACCTCTGCCTAGGACAGTCCCTAATTGCACAAGATTCAATGCCACGATTTCATACACTTATATATAGTATATGTGCCAACTATGTGCTTCACCGTGACCGTGACCCTTCCCTTTTAAATTACGGTCACATAGCGTAGAATTTCATATACTGATTGAAATATGAACCAAGTTTGAAGTGTATGTGATAACTATGCCAGAACTTATAGCTGATTAGGTGAATTTGACCTTTTTTTAAACTTGACCATGACCTTTGACCCTTCCCGTTCAAAGTACTGTCACATGGCATGGGTTTTTATAAACTTAAATATGAACCAAGTTTGAAGTCTGTGCCAGAACTTACGGCTGATAACATGAATTTGACCTTTTGCTCAAACTTGACCTTTGACCCTGACCCATCAAAATGTATTCACCTAAACCAAACACAGGGCGAAAACATAACCCCTTCCAACTTCGTTGACGAAGGTAATTATAATCCTAGGAGAAAACAGTGTTTCCAGGAAATGACACAAAATTTTTGGACATTTCAGATATGTGGAAGTTGAAGTTTATGATTATACTGTGATGAAAATGATTTCTGTTTTATGAGTATGAAATGTATCAGTAATTATGTATACAGTATTTTATTATGTTAGAAGTGCCACTGTAGCTAGGTGGTTAACCCTCTTGCCTCAAATTATGACATCTTGGGTTTGCTCCTGGTAACTCTCAGTTGTCTCACAACAACCACTCCCTAGAGACGTAATTTAGGGAGTGTGACATAGTCCTCATCCCAGTGATGAGATATTAGATGTGACACAAAACACCAATATAAAATAAGGTGGCTGACAGTCAAAAACATTGCCATAGTATACAGATAAAAAATAAACTATGTAAATGTACTGCTGTCTTCTTCTAAAAGAATAAAATAATGTATATTGAATATGTTCAGTTTTAAAATTAGTTTTAATGTACAATATGTGGCATAGCCAAGTCAAAGGAGGGATAAGTTGAAAAATTGAAAATTGAGTTATATATAAATTGTGAAACTAACATTTTTATCTTTAACATGCAAACAAAAAAAATCAGTTACAATGTTTCCTTGCGAAGTCACAGAAAATCAAACTTTGAACATTTAGAATACAAGTTCTGAGAATTGCAGTTGAAAATTGCTTATCAGTATATTGTAACTAAGCAGCGTAATTTTTTAAAAAAATATCTGAACATATTTAATGTAGAATGAAAGTTGAATACTTCTACTGTATGTTTTTTAAAATAAACAAAATTAATAACATTTCTGCCTATTGTGGGAACCTAGCTTTGTGATTTTCACCTCTTTTGATTTGGCTCTGCCACACATATTGTGTGGTTACATTTTCTGTAACTAAAGATGCAATATATTACTTTTAATTTTATTTTAAATATTAGCCTTGAATAAAATTAGAAACCCTAAATGAAAATCATTAAAAAAACTCTGTATTCTTCACTTTCTTTAATGTTATAAGAGCATAATATGTGAGAAAAACATTAGTTGAATATGTCATCTGATAATATATAATGAATAATTGGCTGTTTAATTTTAAGTGATTTATACAAACATGGTAAACGTTAGTAAATAATCAGTTTGTTGTGACTAATAATATTTGTTAGTCATCAAAATGATTCAAACATACTCCAAGCAATATTCAACATAAATTATTTCATCATCAGGAATGAAAGATCATTCATGATGATGACAAAATTTATGTCGAAATATTGAATCTTGTCACGATGGTGTGTATCTCATTGATTGGAGTATGCATTATACTTTCTGTACAGTACTAGATTTGTGACTACTACCATTATGTTGTTTTTTTGTGTGTTGTGACATTATGTCAAAATCTAAATTATGGTCTACAATGGCAAGGATAGATGATATTTCATACCTGTATAATGTATACCAGGTGGCTTAAATCGTTACAATAGACAGGTGGCATGTGAGAACAGGTGGCTCAATGTGTGATGAACACCTGTCATTGTTGGGTTGCTGAATAATTTTTACAAGATGACCAAATTAATGTGTAAGGTCATTGTGACATTGAGCAGACTATGAACAAAAGGTTGGTAGTTTGAGATTCGTTCCATATTTCAACAGCCTACGCAGTTGTTTTGGAGTTGCTGAGAGTAACCAGAGATGTACAGTAGTGCCATACCTGGGTAGGTGGGGGAGGGGAACTTTCACACTTGTCCATTAACCTACAAAACTAGTGATAAGCTCATGACAAATGAACCCCTGTTGCCATGGTAAAAATCTACTACTCCAATGTGAAATAATGGAGAAGTTACTAAATAATGTCAATAAACTATATAACTTAGGAAAAACAGTATATTATGTCCAATAGCATTATAAGTAAATTGTATTTGGTAGAGTAGTTGGCTTTTGAGCCAGATCCAATACATTGTATTCTCATTTTAATTAATAAATATGAGTCATCTTTTACAATATTGTTTCAAAATTTTGGTTTTCATTGTCTTTGTAAATCCATTCACAACAAATTTTTATGTTGTTGCGTACATATGGAACTTTTTTGTGTTCAACAAAGTACCACCAATTATTTATACTAACTCATATAATATTAGGACCATATGGATCTATCAAATTGTAAAGTACAGTACACTATTATTTGAATAGTGTGGTACTGTAGTTGTAATGAGAAAATGAGAGAGTACCACAAAGCGGCAGAGCCCAACCAAATGAGGCTTTTCCATAATAGGTAGAAATTTTTTTAAATGCAAATTTTTACAAGTTTTAGTTTATTTAAAAAACACAGTGGAAACATTAATCTTTCATACTACAATAACAATTATCAGATATATGATCAATAAATGTTCGAAAAATGCAATTTAAAATAACCCTGCTTGTCAATGTATACTGATAAGGAATTTTCTAAACTTAAATTTTAAATGTTCAAATTTTTAACAATTAAATTTTCAATTTTTTCGACTTATGCCTCCTTTGGCTTGGCTCTGCCACATTTAGGTCAGTTGGCTAAACTGAGGTATTCACTGTGATGTGTACTGAACTGCGGAGGCTCGCCGATTCCCAGTTCAAATGCATTGCCATTCCAACTGTTTCAACAGCAGAGTCAAAATACAAGTTAATAGAGCACTGTCTTTCAGATGAGACATTAAGACTTTGGTCCCATGTTCAACATGGCTCAAGTGCAAATTACTGTACTGTTCAGGAAAGGAATTGTATTCCACTGTACTGCCCAACACCACCATAAGAACTCTACTGGAAGTCAGTTCACTACAGACTTTGGATTACAGTATCTTTGGTGCCTAAAAACACTTGAGTAATAAAAAAAAAAAAACAGTGGTTAAATTTACGCCATTCTCTAGTGCTTAAGGTATAGGGAGAGTTATTTTCAAGGTTAGGCTCAATCCTGATCCACCAATCAGTGAGCTGGAATTTGAAACATTTCACGTAAATATATCCACAGCCTAACAAAAATAACGTTGGGGAACACCAAAACTAGTATGTCAAATAGCATTATAAGTAAATGGATTTGGTAGAGTAAATGACGTTATCCATCCAGTGCATTGTATTCCTAATTCTAATAAATAAAAATTACAGTACTGTATTATGTTCCAATACTTTCATTTCTATTGTCTTGGTAAATACAGTAAAAACACCTCCGTTACAATTTTTGTTATGGATCTTTTGTGCCTACCACTAGAATAAAGTACCACCATTTATACTAACTTTAACCATATGGCCATATTCAAGGATTTAAAGTTTTATCATGTGATACAAGTACACTGATTGATTTATAACAATCGCTGTTAGATGTTCTTTCATTATTAAATAAGTTATTCTTCAATATCTACAGTTCCGGAAACTTTGTCATTTTCTTCTAAAACTTAGTTCTCAAGTGATTGCTCAGTCTATAAAATGTAACATTTGTGATCTGGAAGTCAAATTAAACCAGGGCACAAGTCCATATCTGACTATAAAAGGAATAAATATTTGACTTAAAACTGTTGAGTGCTCCCCACTCCCCTTTCTCTCCTCCCTCTCTCTCACTATTGCATGCATTTTCTTTTAAGGTTGTTTGAAATTTTTATTCAATTTTAAAACTTAAGCCGCCCTGACAGTTGTACGATTTTTACCCCTGTAATGCCAATTATAAGTCATCAAATGGGTGCAAGGAGTATGTGAGGAGTTGAGTTGCATGGCATGTTGTAAAGAAAACTTGAAAATGTTTGAAGTTTAGGATGATACATGAAAAATAGTAGAAACTATGGCTGGTATTCTCGAAAGTTAGTCCAGGACTAACCTTAGAACAGCACTAGTTGATCCTGAACTCCCGGCAGATAAAATTTAGAATGCTTCAGTCCAGCGTTTATAACTGGACAAACATTAGACACCTTTGAAAATACCATAGTTAGTTCCAGATTAAATCTGAATTTAGTCCTGGACTAAAGTTGGTATGCTTTCAAGGATACTGTACCAGCCTAAGTGTTGTGCATGACATTGTGGGACGGCAGTAGATGTATCAACATGCAAAGCTCGCTATGCGTAATCAAGTAGTGTCATGCGTGTCGATGTGTTGTAACTGTGCGTGTCGACTGTGCATTAGTAACACATGCATGTACAGTGTGTGAACAGGTTGGAAACACAGCTTTATGCTCTCCTGCGACACCAACTGGATAAGGCAATGATGCACTGCAGGAAAAAAGTCGTGCAAGTGTCAGGGTTGCACTAACTCTCTTGTTGACCGACAGGTCAGTCGGTAGAGCATCAGACTTGTGTACCTGCCAACTCTCATCCATAATGCGCAAGTCCCATGCATTGGGGCATATTTTGGATGTCTCACGCATAGATCATTTTACTAACACATTAGCATAATAATCAAAACATAGTTATGCAAATAGTTTTTTTCTTCACGCATGAGAAAATATAGATATGGTAAAAATAATATGGTAAAAACCGCCCCTGAAGCAGTGGTAAATTGGAAAAAATCGGCCTGTTAATGGGCAGCTTTTTTTTTCTCAGATTGAAATCAGAAGAAATGTGGCCCACCATCGGCGGCAGGGATTGTCTTACGCATCTCATTCACAAAATTTGGCGTATTGACTTATAACCTGAGAATAGGTGCAATCGCAGGTTTTATTCCCTTTCAGGTCTAAAAACCAATTTATTAAAACAAGCGCCCTCACTTTTCAGTCTCACAGAAAATGAGCCATTAGTTATTGAATCAGAGGTAAACATACTCACAGATAATTCATTGCAACAAGTGAGACTTTCTTGTTAAATTAATCCATGCAAAAAGAGGCGGCCCTGGGTCGACTGGACTCCCACTTGGATCTGCGCCTGCTACTGGACCTTCTAGCCTCATAAGCACTGCTCACAAAACATACTGTAATTGGTTCATTTTTTAATAAGGTTACATGATTTTACAATTGTTATATACTCCTGTACAGCTTGTTAAAATAACTCCCAACAGATATAATATAAGTCAAATATATATTACAGCATAAACTTTATTTTTAAAATTGTCATTTTTTCTTATTACAAAATACAATACTGTAATTAAAACTTTAAAAAATGTACATAATTGCTTATAACAATTTCCATCTTATGTTGTTAATATTAATTAAAATTGTTTTAACAGCTTGAATATACATTTTTGCATAAAAGTACCTTACTTGGTACAGAATTGATTAAGGCAAATCTTAATCACCATTTTATATACATTTTATTTAACAGGCGCAGATCCAAGTGGGGGGGGGGGGGAAGCAACCCTGGCCCTCCCCCCATTTTGCACACAAAAGAATAATTTTTTTTTGCACATTTTTGGCCCACTAAAAGTGCACAATAGAGCCTCCTCAGAGAAAAAAAATCCCGGGTAGTAGGCGGTTCCTGGACCCAAACTTCTATTGTCATAATTTTGCTGTTAAAATTTCACACCTGAGCTTGTACAACTTGCCATCGGGCCCCCTCTTTCTAGCTCAACTGGATCCACGCCTGTTTTAACAAATTATTTGGATCTTATTGTTGTCAATTACAAAAAACTTATTTTGTTAGATAAACATTATGCAAAACATAAAATATTACTTCATAAAAATATTACTCGATAAAAACTGCTTTTCAGTGTCTCAGATGCATTTACTTAGCTTTGCAATAAATTTTACACTTGTAGTACATGCTGAATATGAAACCGCCGGGAAAAAGGAGAAAAGGGAGGCCGAGATGGTTAAACTGTGTGAAAAGTGACATGAAAGCTATAGGACCTACAGAGGATGAGGTCCATGATAGAGAGCAAGCTGAAGAAGGATAGTGTCTGCTTCAACAACTCCACCTTAAATTCAAATTTATGAAACGTGATAGGCTCATTGAACAAAATTTTAGCCTCTGATGATCAGTGTCCCAAAATTATGTATAAACACATACTTTATATTTATTTTCTGAAACCTTTTTGAGCCGCTTCATGATTTATTTCCTTTTCTTCTTTCAATCTTTTACTTTGTTTTTGTTAACTTATATATTTTTATGATGAATTAACACTTTTAAACCTAGTCTTAATCATACAAATATAACAAACATATAAACCCTTATATATAAAAATATTTAATGTGTACAGTCAAAGTCTTCCTTAAATAATATTTCCAAATCTTCTCTAACATTTCAAGCCGAAGTTAGACTCGTCTAGGCGACCTCTACAGCCACATTAGATAGTTTCTCTTCACATAGGCTTCTATGAATGGTGTCTTGTTCGAGGCAAGAAATCCTGCTTTCTACATCCAGTACCTTTTGGTTTTTAAGCCAATTGGGAAGCGAATTACTAAGCTAGAAGAAAAAGATGATCAGTCATTATCTGTTTCACTACTGCTATCAAGACTGCTTTCAACAAATTCAACAGATTTTGGTTCCAAAACCTTATCTTTTCCTTTTCTCTTTGGTTTTTTCTTTTTGTTCTTCACACTGTTTTTCAATCTTGGAAGCACTTCTTCAGCAATATAGTCCAGAATTTCTAAAAAAAATTAAAGGATTTCACGATCACAATTATTATACATACAACAACATCACTGTTCAAACTTATATGACAACATCCTAGATGCTGTTGTCATTTGCTAAAAGTTCAGCTAATTTTATTGCCATTGGCTGGTATTCTTGAAAGCGGACTAACTTTAGATCTTGGACCTACTGACTATGGTATTCTCAAAGTTGTCTAATGTTATAAACGATGGACTGAAGCATTCTAAATTTTATCTGCTTAAGAACCAGGTTTATGGAGATTCCAGGATCAACTAGTGCTTTTCTAGGGTTAGTCCTGGACTAACTTTTGAGAATACAAGCCATTGGTACCAAATCGTATAATGACGGATGAAACCATTTAATCAAAAAACTTAAGACATTTGGTACCCATAGCTATCATTTTATCATTTAAATATTATACTGTGGCTGTTTCAGTAATGAGAGGCAGATTTGAAAAATAATAAGAAACACTGGTATACTATTTATTTTAATAATTTTGTGAGTTGTATGGCCGAGCAGTTAAGATAGGGGAACCGTGAACGATAGCAATAATCACTGTGGCAGTTAAAGGCCACTTGCGCCTGTTTCTGATTTTGGAATAAGTCTTCTCAGATAAGGACTATAAACCATAGACTCAGTGTACATAAACAGCTCATGTAAAACAAGATCCAATACACCTTTTGAGATGAGCATGGGGTTATTCCAGTGTACTGGTTCGTACATCCCCTGATATGGACAGATGAAGGTAGTGCCGTTTGACTGCAAAGGACATAATGGTTTGGAAGGATCAGGTCACTTAACATGCAACAACAAGTCAACAACCACTTTGTGCTATAAAATTCTTATACTGTAATTATTATTATTGCTGAATTAAAATTCATTACACTGGTAAGTCTCATACTAATTGTTCTACTGAAAAACTAACTTCAGTTAAAGATGTATTGTCACTTGAAAAATGACAAAAATTAGATTTTGAAAATAAGGATAAGGACTATAAACCATAGACTCAGTGTACATAAACAGCTCATGTAAAACAAGATCCAATACACCTTTTGAGATGAGCATGGGGTTATTCCAGTGTACTGGTTCGTACATCCCCTGATATGGACAGATGAAGGTAGTGCCGTTTGACTGCAAAGGACATAATGGTTTGGAAGGATCAGGTCACTTAACATGCAACAACAAGTCAACAACCACTTTGTGCTATAAAATTCTTATACTGTAATTATTATTATTGCTGAATTAAAATTCATTACACTGGTAAGTCTCATACTAATTGTTCTACTGAAAAACTAACTTCAGTTAAAGATGTATTGTCACTTGAAAAATGACAAAAATTAGATTTTGAAAATAACTTGCTTATCTTGAAGAAATAC
>JAOTQE010092504.1:0-14605 GCA_025631205.1 Nesometra sesokonis
TAATTTTTACACATGATCTGTGGGATTTCATGAAAAAAATCGTTCCACAGCTTTGGTCCACTTATGTGTACAAAGTGTTGGCTACAGGTTAATAAGAAGAATAAAATAAGAAAATGACCATTTTTCTGTATATTCCTATCATATTAAACTAGGTTTGCAACTCTCCCCTTCTTAGGCTTGCCTCTGCTACTTATGACTACCTGATGATACACATAAATAGCATTTTTATATAATGGAATTCGTCCATATTTTAACATATTGACTGCCATCATCTTTTCCACGGTGTATATAAAGCAAAATGTATTGCGCTATAATAAGGCTAATCTGTTTCTCACAAACAATAGCGAAATTGTATATTACATAAATCTATTGCCCCCAAACGATAGAGGGATCCTATATTTATTACATAAACCTATTTCTCCCAAACAGTAGAGGGATCCTGTATTACATATTTTGCCTACTTGCCTTATGATAGTTCTCAGTTCATGAACCGTACTGTAGGTGGAGATATGCTATGTATATCAAGCCATATATATATCTGATATGAAGCATGTCATTGCAAAACCACCAAGTTGCAGGAAAATTGAAAATCGAGTTATTGTTAGAACTATATTAGGGGTCAATTATCAAAATTGGAAATCTTTGAAGTTATTGGACAAAATGTACACCAATTTCCTTTGTATTTGTTTATATTTCCTGTTGTTTATTTTCTTATTTCTCAGCAGCTTCCTTTGCGACAATTTGGTGGTTTTGCCATGCCTAGCCTCATATACTTTTTACATCTGCTTTTTAAATGTGCTTACATCAAGGCACAGTGCCCACATGCAATTGGACGTGAACTCCCGTCCTTGGCAGTCAGCATGTTAAATATTTTGATTATGATAGGATTGTTTGGTCAAATAATATGACATTGACTTGTGTGTGATATATGTAAGTTTTAATAATACTGTAATAAAAAGAAATTACATGGTAAATAATGAAAAATATTTTGAAAAAAATCTAGCGAAATGAAAAAATAATTCACAGGGATACTTGTCTTCCTTTAGAAAATGATAAATAGAAAATTATACGGATCACCAAACCTAAGCATTATGTATTTTACTAGAGTTCATGTTAGGTCACAACCTAAGGCCTACCACAGCGTGTGGTTGATTGCTAGAATTTGGTTAATTTCAAACCTATGACCAAATACATACGAGTCCCATACATGCCAACACTCCCCTTTCAGCAGGGAGACTCCAGCGTTTTCAACCTGGCTCCCGGCCAGTTTTCTTTCTCATAGTTTCTCACCTATTCCCCCTGTTTTAGAAATAAAATTGCATACTTCTTAATATGTGATTTTTATCAATATTTTACTATGGAAAGACCTCAACATTTGCATTATGAATTACATGTATGGTTCAATTGCCTCCAAATGTGGGTGAGTGTGATGACTGTTGTTAGTAACAAGAAGCCTGGTTATTTTAGGGTACGTGTAGGCTGGATGCCTTGCATCGTCGGCGGGCGATCCGGGTTTCGCTTTCTGGGTGCATGCCACCATCGGCAGTGTATGGATACCTGCTCTAGCAAAATGAAACAAGTCGTTATCTAAATTTATGAGATTGTATACCTTCTGCTGGGACATTGATATCTTTACAATGATGCCAAACTAAATAATTTGCATGGAGGTGTAAAGATATGATTTGTTTTATCGAAATATGTATAAGTAAATATACAAGTTTGCAATTTGAAGTTGGTGATATTTTAAGAAAACTATCTGACTGCCAATTACAGTCGACCTTCTCATGGCTAATTATGTTATTGAATAATTTATAGATGACATTCTTTTTTAAGTACAATAAGTGTTTTGCAAGCCTTATTTTAAAAGTTTTTTAGACAACCTCAATTACAAAGATTTTCATTTAAAAACACCTTCCAGACCGAGGGATGTGGAAATTGGAAGTGGAAGGTTGACTGTATGTGGTTGTAGTTTTTAATGCAGCGATTGTGATACATAATTCTAATTATGGAAGGTCAATTGGGTTTTTGACACCTGATGCATATTGCCTCTCACCACCCAAAAGTAAAAGTGGATACCTGAAAGCAACAGATACAAAATCTGATGATTGTAGCTGCAACATTAGTGAATTATTCAAAGGGATATAACTGGGATAAGGATGTGGAGTGCTAGAGGCCTAGGCAAGCACTAATATAAGGTTGACAACATTATATCTTGTTTGTAAAAAAATAAACTTGCCATTGGATAAACCATTAGGTTCATGTTTTTTTTGTGCATGAAATATGAAAATTGTGTTGTACAAAAAAACAAAATAGTTGGTATTTGAATTAAGTTCATGGGTTGAGTGTAACCAGAGAAAAATATAATTTTAAAATATGAAAACGCGCTTTAGAGAAAATTGACAAATGATAAACAACTGTTGATTTCCTACATGTTTTTCCATTTATTTTGAAAAATAACTTTACAGAGTGGAGCTTAAATTAAAATTTAGTAATATCTTAATAATTCAACAGAAATTTCATTTTCTCCTCAAATTGTCACTTTCTGTAAACTGGTGTAAATATCTCAAAATGACCTAATGTAAAACAACTCCTTTTGTCATCACTCTTCACAATTATATTACATTGTTGTAGTTATGTCATATTACATCAGGGGCATACCCAGAAATTGGGGAAGGGGGTATTCAACACAGGGGCGGCAGAACGTTTTTGAATTATCGGGAACCAGGTTGAATTTTTCTCAGCCACCCCAGCCCGGTTAGAATTTGGTGAGCAAAAAAAAAAACATGTTATTGCATCTAAATTTATGCTTTCCTGGTCCCTGAAGGTGGCTTTCATGGCCAAAATATTCATATTTACCATATTTACATGCTGTTTTTGAGTTGTGGATTGTTAATTTTTTAGTTGGAGTGACATTTCAGGGAGGAACTGTCTGAGTTCTCACTGAGGGAACAAATCCCCCTCTTCCGCCGCCCATGGTACTCAAACCCGGTGGGATTTTTAAGCAATAAAAAAAAAAACACCTGTTACTGTTTTACAGCTTTTTATGGTGAAGTTTTTTATTCTCTGACATTATACTTGGCTTTTGAAGGGTGGTGCTCGTTTCCTCTGAAGGTGCTGCTTGAAGCGTCAATCGTCATAATCATACCTACCAACTCTCATGCATTATGCGTGAGTCTCGCGCATTGGAGCCTATTTTTGACCTCTCGCGCATAAATTAATTGAATTCACGCCTTAGCAGAATTCTCACTCATAAACAGTCATTTCAATAGTTTTTCTCACGCATGACACAATATAGAGCAAAATACAGTAAAAACGGCTCCAAAACGGTGGTAATTCGTGCAGAAACAGCCCAAAAAACGGTCAGTTGGCGTTTTTTTGTTTTTTGTTTGCTTGCCAGACCTAAATGGGAGAAAATGTAGCCCAGCACTGGTGGCTGGGCTTGTCTCACACATTGGAGGCCAAAAAAGTTGGCAGGTATACCTTCCAACATTTGTAATGTCGAAAAGAATAGGCTGGCATACTGGTTCTTGGAATGAACAACCCTCTACTGCCAGCCTCCATACTTTCCAGATTTTTGTGACAAAAAAGGACATTTCTCCAAGTAGGCATCTGTGAGGTTTCTAAAGTTCCTATACACTCATTCTTTTGCCCAGTTAGTACCTATTTTGAAGATTTTTTTTGTACATTTCATGTACATTCTAAGTACATTTTAATTTTTGATACAAATTTTCAAAAAGTGGTATGAATACCATGCAAAAGTTGTAGGTGGTAGAAAGGTAAGAAAAGCAGTAGCCTATCGCCTAAATCGGTATGGTTGGCAGGTATGCATATTTATATGCTTATTTTATTTTGTTTCTACCTCTGAAGGAATACGTCACTGTACACAAGCTGAAAGAGGGGGCCTGATGCTCGGGACTAGTGCAGGTATGACAGGAAACAGGAAAATAAAAACAATAGGCGTGGGTCCAGAGCCCATCTCCGGTCCAGGAAAATCTGTGGTGCACTTTTAGCGCCCCAAATTGTGCAAAATAAAAAAACAAATTTTGGTTTTAAAAGGGGGTGGGGGCAGGTACGGTGGGCCTCCCCTGGATCCGCGCCTGTTGGTATTTGTTACGTCATATTTGGTATCATTTTGTGAATGAAACCATTATGCCTACAAAACTGGATTAAAGATTGTGTTGACTACTAAAAAAATATACCTGAAGTGAATACATGTGTCTCCACTGTTGCAACCGGCTTGATGAGTCACTTGTAAAAATAAAACTAGTCATTTTTAATGTTTAACAACTGTAGATGTGTAAAGCCCCATCCCCAGTTAACACTCCTGAAGGGTTTACAACATGCTCTAGCCTACACCTGAATTATGTCAGCCCATTTCAGTGATACAATTATTGAATGGTACAGTGATGCTCAACAACTAATAGGTATCTAAAGAAGCTACAGTACATGTCCATGCCTCCTAATGATAGACTTAACGAGATATATAATACACAAGTACCACATACAGATAAACTATTAAAGTGTAATTGTTATAGTCTGGTGATACTCGTTATGATTTTCCCGTCATACAGCGTGTGTGAAGTGTACTAAAGTGGAAAGTATCATGTTGTTACATGACACTGTACACTGTGATACCGTCATGTTCTCACATTCATCCAAAATAAATTTGTCGGTTTCTATCAAATTTTTTTTTATCTGAGCTTGATTTTTGCATTTTAAACTATAGTTGGAAGGGTAAGATTTAGGGTGGGGTGAATCAGGTGTGAACCCCTCCCCTAATATTGGCAAAGTGAAGTTGCACCCCCCATATGTGTACCTGTCCTAAATTAAACCCCAACATTAAACACCCAATAACAAATAAGACAGATCATATTGTAAAGTTATCAACTATTAAACAAGACCTCTTTCATAAGAGCAGTGGAAGATGGCAAATTATTAATTTTTCTTGAGGCCTGTAATCTGAAACGTTTTTATACCTTGATTTGCGAACTCTTTTTGGACAATCAGTTAAAAGGAGAGCAGAAAAAATAAACTGGATTTTTCAATTACGTATCTACAAAGAGGAAAATAAATTTTTTTTTTTTCAATATTGTAAATAATAAACAAAATATGCATTTTCAGAAAATGTATTATTGATTTGGAAATTGTAGTAAGACTTGGGGCATATTATTCATCGTGTCCATCCATCTGTCTGTTTTCCTTTTGTCAACTTTAACATTCGCTATAGCAGGGCATACATGTGTTTCACAAACACTACCTGTTTCAAATTTTTATTCAAAATTTTAATTATTTATGTCAGAAATTTCACTAGTAGGCCAAAAATAAATGCTATTTAACTTTCAAATCATAAATTTCTGCATCGGGGGTTCGCAAAACAAGGTATAAGTAAGTCTCGCCTAAGAATGCAATTTTCAACAACAGAATTAACAAAACAATGGTATTTTGCATGTCTAATTTTATTGTCATGATGAATGACTGCAAGTATACTACAATTATACAAGCAAAGCCTGTATATTAAACACCAAACTCTCATTAATGGAAGAACACATGCCCTTTAAAATATTAGATAATAAAAATGTTAATGCATTACGAAATGGCATAATACTAATACTAAAAACAACATATGTGGCAGAGCCAAGTCAAAGGAGGCATAAGTAAAAAAAATAGAAAATTGAGTTATTTATAGATTATCAAGTTTAACATGCAAAAAAAAAATCATTTTTATATGATGTTTCCTTGCGAAGTTTGAACAATCAGAGTTTGAACATTTAAAATGCAAGTTTTCATTTTAATTACATTTTAAAATTCCTTATCAGAATACATTGAATAAGCAGGGTCATTTTAAGTTGCGTTTTTTTTAATATAATCATTCTGAAAATCTATTCTGAAAATTGTTAATATAATATGTAAGTTGAATGTTTAAACTGTAGGTTTTTGAAATACAAGAAAATTAGAAAATATGAAAAAAATTCATTTCTGCCTATTGTGGAAAACTAGCTCTGTGACTTATGTAACCTTGAGCTTGGCTCTGCCTATATGCTTAAAACTCATCTATAATTTATTAATTTTTAAATTTTATATATAGCCAACATTTAAGTAATCATAAATACAATTAATAATATTACAATAATGTATTGAAAAACAATGTAAAAGAACCACTTTTTTGTACAGTGGTGTTATTTGATCTTTTATAGCACAATTAAATTGTAGTTTTTTACAACTACTAGTTCACGTATAAAATCTTAACAAACATGTAATTTAAATACTGTAAAATGAATGCATTAATTTGGCAATTTTTCAAGCATAAGGGACACATCAAATCTACATATGCCTGGTAAATATACATTTTCTAAATATTAAATTATTCTAATCACAGTTAAAACACTCCATAAATATACAATATTACTAATTACAGAAAATCTTTTCTATCACAAACTTGATAAAACATTGTCAGAATAACAGGTATGATAAGCCAAGTTTGTTAGCTACACCATTAAATTTGAATTGAGTTATTATCATTGAATGGTGTGAGTAACATATTTTGGTACATTTGGCTTACCATAGACAGGCTAGTAAACCAGACCATCCCATGTATTTTACAATCATGTTCTATATCTAGTTTGTAATATCAACTATAAAATTGTAAAGATTCACAATTTGGCATTTTGGTCAAATTTCTAAAGCATCATTTTGACACTATGTGCAACATACAGTAACTCTCCATACGATGTGTACCGCTAATTATAAGTGGTGTTAAATGTACAAAAAATGCCTATATATGGTATGATGACATCCAATCATGTCTATATATAGGCATATCATAACCATTTATGGTCATTTCAGTTTTTTTTTCAATGACATGTAATTATGAAACACCACATTGTGCAACATGCTTCATTACAACATTGTAAATAAAACAAATCAACATTCCTGATCATTAATTAAATCAAACTAATTAACATAAATTAGTGTCAATTTGTGACTTTCTCTTGACCACCCTAGTTTGTTCAGTTTAATATTTTAATACAGTAAGGGATCGTGTAAAATTTATTCTACTGCAGTTACTGCAGTAATCTATTGCTATCGACTCTACTGCAGTTACTGCAGTAATCCAGTGTCATGTTTTCTTTGGCAACTGACACCCATGGTTTCACATTGGCATGTTTTCAGTAATTTTTTTTCAGCTACTGAACTAATACTGTTGTAACTGAATTACTGCAGTAACTGCAGCAGGAAATTTTGACATGATCCCTAAGGTAAAACGCATATAATTTATAAATCTTGTCCACATTTAGCACAGATGACATCATCATTCTCAGTCATGAAGCCTTGATTGACTAGAGATGTTTCGCATCGCTTACAATTAAAGCAATCATTGTGCCAGTGACGTTCCTCAAATGATACAAATCGAGTTCCACCAATACCTGAAAATCAAGGAAAATGAAAAACTATTATTGAAATAGCTGAATATACAGTTTATTACATTGCTATTAGCTGACATCGTAAACAAAAAATTTTATTGAAACATTTTTATTATTATTTGCAGCAATGTAGAGGGGCAGTTAACTCAGTTGGCTATATTGGTTGTCGCTGTGTGCCATGTGCTAAACCATGAAAAATTTTGTCCCTATTGGCACTATCTTTACTATCACTATCAACTTAATATTTATTTTAACAATAAAGGGGGGTTTATAGGGTGGGATCAAGGGGGACGTTGTAGAACAGGTTTAAGGCAAAGAATACATAGGGCTATTTTAATATTAGAAGGGGTATATGCCTACAGGGCAGGATTAAGGAGATGTTATTCGATAGGTTTAAGGCAAAGGAAAGAATATCTAGGGGAATTTTAATATTGGAGGGGATATAGGCCTATAGGGTGAGAGCAAGGAAGAGGTTGTAAGATAAGCAGGCCATCCCTTCTGATAATTGCAGGTGCTACAAATCACTCACAAATCCTCAACACATTCATGTGTGCTGTAGGTGTGCTGTTTGTATCTTGGTATGTAGAAATTTACAAATTTTGGGTGTGCTGTAAATGGCGCACCTTAAGGGTGCGCCTTAATTTTAGGTGAATGTTATGTAAGTGATTGCTCACCCTCACCTCAAAAGGCAAGGCCTGGATAAGTTTAAGGCAAAGGGAAAGAATAAAAGAAACTAGATGCTGTTGAGATAACATGAGTTCTTATATTTTTTAATAATATAGATTTACTATAATTGTAAATTAGTATTTTTACCTGTAATTGGCTTTTTGCAGCCACAGCATTTTTTAGCGAACATTTCTCCGTAGCAGTTGGTGCAATACGGTTTATCATCGCGTGATGTAAACCTCTCACGTGCAAGGCAGATCTTGCACCCGCTGCAGATGAAGCATTCTCTATGCCATGGCTCATTTCTGTAAGTCACACCACCATCTGAAATAACCTACAGGAAAAAGGTACATGTTACAAGGTTTTGTTGTAAAATAATAATTCAATTTAATATAAGTAATATTATAAAGTCTACTTTCCCAAGACCATACCACCCACTGAACATTCACAATAAATGGAACTTTTCTCAATTTTAGGGATGTAATTACTGTATGCTGGGTAGAGTTGGGCGGGGCCACCCACCCTAAACATTTTCCACCCACCATAAGGCCTATATGAAGGTTTTCCACCCAGTCAAATTTCAACCTGACACCCACACTAAGCCTCTGAAAAAGCCAAAAATACTGTATTTATTATTTTACCACACACCCTTACATTGTTGCCGCCCACCCTTGGATTTTTCTAGCTACATCCCTGCATTTTTCATATTTATTTTGTATTCCAACAACGGAAAAAATATGACAATTAAACCACTAGTCCTTTGTTGTAAGGAAATTACTGTTGTAAATGGATGAATAAATATTGTTTTAAAAGAAATGACCTTGTCTCAAAATCATAAAACCAATGTAAATGAGCATTTTTAAATCAAATTTTACAAAAAACTGGACAAAAAAAGAAAAATTGCGAATGGTGGTCGGTTTTCAAAGTTACCTTTAATTATTTTTATGTTAAGCTGTACTGACTTCCAATCACAAGCTTGGGAGTTTGAAACTCATGCTGGTCTACTGTTTGTGTTCAGAGGCAATACACTTTATCCACATTGTCTCTTTCCACCCAGGAATATAAGTGGGTACCTGGGAGGTAATGTGGTACAGTGGTTGCGGTTCAGACTCCCAATGACAAGTTTATGCTGTTGTCCATGGGTAAGACACTTTATCAACGTTGCCTTTGTCCACCCAGGAGTATAAACAGGTACATGGGGGTACAAATTGCAAAATTTGCTGATTACATCACAGTGACATTTAGCTTAGCTGTGTTATGCACTGAACTATGGTTATCTTTAGTCCCCTTTGAAAAGCATCACCACACGTCTTAAGTTTCGGCTGGAGGGTGGAAATACAAGTTTATAGCACACCGTCTTTCGAATGTGATATTAAGCTGTTGGCCCATGTACAACACGGGTCATGTTCATATTAAAGAACGTACAGTAGTAAGGCACTATCTCACTGTGTACTGCCCATCCCTGCCCAAACACCACAAGATGAATCCCCATTAGAAAACAAGTCTTCGGACGTAATGGGTTAGCCTTGTATTACAGTAAAATAGTTGAATCAAATCCATTTGCAATATTATGAAAGGCCCTATTAAAGTGTACCATAGGTGTTTGTTTTAAAGACTAGGCTAGAAACAGGGGCGCATCCGGCGCATGCCCCCTCTAATATCGTCAAAAGTATGTGTGCGCCCCGCTTATATTATGTGCGCCGCCTCTAAAATTTTTCTTAAATAATAGAATATATTTAAACTGCATACAACTACTGCTTAAACTAGTCGAAATACATGCAAAGAACTTTTTTTTTCTTGTTAACACTGGACAAGCCCACCGGACTGGGAATTTTGGACTCCCTCTTCCACACGATCCTAATTTACAGGTAAGCATACCTGAACATGGGTTCATACTAATTCTAGTAATGTTATACCTTATATGTATGTAACAGTTCACAGAACCCCTTTTGAACTCTGATTTTATTACCTATTGACAGATTCACAATGAATTTTTGACACCCTGATAGACTCCCTGGCGCTGTTCAGTCGAGATTTACCCAATTACTACAATCTATGAATATTGTAATGATTTGCTAAGTAATTTATATTGCACTATTTTTATCACATAAACTGGGTTTATATAAATCATCCGGATGAATAACCTCATCTAGTCATAATTCTAAATGTGAATGCTCAATTAAGGCGAGATCAAGGAAACAACTGGTTATAACTTGATTTCTCGACTAGATCCACTTTTTTTTTTTTTTTTTTTAATTTCTTTCTTTAATGTGACAGCACTTTCAGTATCAATGTACTGGTGGTTTCACAAGTAGATCACAATAACACATCAAAAAATATTTACAAAGTATAAAATAAATTATATTATAATCAAAGTATAAAATAAATCATCAATTAATTAGCTAAGCCAGTTGATAAGAGAGGAAACTGGAAAAACATTAACAAATCAGGTTGAACATTCCTGTTTTGTTATACTAGTGATTACCAATACATGATTAATTCCAATTCTAATGATCTTGACATAACTTCTGATAGAACACAATTATGGCTAAATGATGTTGTTCATCCGGATGATTGAATCTAGCACTAGTTGGATATGAACCCAGCTATACTAGTATAGTTTCGGATGAGATGTTAAGCCATTGGTTCTGTGTGATACATGGCTCATATACATATTACCGAACACAATACAAGGACCCACTTGAAATAAGTCTACAGGGGGCGTATCCAGAATTTGAGGAAAGGGGGTGCTCGATCCCAATAAAATTTTCACAAGCAAAAATTTAAAAGATGTTTCCTCTAGACACTTTTTCTGATAGGAAACTAGCCTTTATTCTTTGTATTACATTTTTTCCTCGGAAGGGGTGCTCATTACCTCTGAAGAGATACTCGAGGCCCCAATCTTCACATTCATGTACTAATTTTTTTATTTTATGTTTTCATCCCCTGAAGTGGGGCGCTCGAGAACCCTGAGCATCACTCGAGATACACCACTGGTCTACATCACTGGTTTATCCTTGATTTCTCACAACACTGACATACATCACACCCAATTTAAATATATCCATGTCATAATACCTTTTTACAACCTTTACATTTTGTTGCAAATTTATCTTCATAGCATGCTAGGCAATATATAACATCTTCTCTTGGAATGAAACTGCGGGTTCCAATTGGTTCGCTACAATTTTTACACTTAAAACATTTATCATGCCATTCTTTGCCTTTGTACTCCATCTTTTTAGTACCTAATAAACAAAAAGAAAATAAGAGAATTATTAGAATAATATGTAAATAGCTCATTTTGGTCAAATATGAACAACAGCCCATTTTGCATCCATTAGGTGTACATTCCAATTAGAAAGTGTCAAGTCTTATCATGAAGGATAATTGGATTAGTTTCCACTTGATTGCTTAGATATGTACAGTATATTTCTACCATGTATACAAATTTAATGTGATAAATCAGTCATCATTCCTGATGATGACATAATTTATGTCGAAATATTGAATCTTGTCACGATGGCGTGTATCTCATTGCTTGGAGTATGCATTATACTTTCTTACATAAGTTAGAGTGAGATGGTGAATTATAAATTACCGTACATTTCTTTGAAAATGTAGGGTAAAATTTGTCAAACTTTCTAATGGAGACATGCACATGTCATAATGATTGATATGTGGTTGTGGCTTATGCTGTGTTAACCTTAAAGTAGTCTACTTCCATGTTTAATAAAAGATATAAAATATAAATAACATGTAAACGGATTAGGACAAGCCCATAAAAACAGAAGGCAACTATATAATGGCAAAAAAAATATAAAAAAATATAAATATTTAAACAGAGACATAGAGAAAATCGAACTGATTGAAAAAAAAATCATTAGCAATTGGAATAATTCCCCTGTATCTGCAAATTGATCCATTTTGGCTTTTAGGCTTCCTCAGTGCAAATGCAACTAAAGGTAATAATATAGCATAGTGGCACCAGCTTAGGCAGGGGTTAGGTCAGCCCTAACACTCTAACATAACACCAAATAATGAATCATTAAGCACCCAGATTATGTCATATACGTTTATTCACTAGCCAAATTCTATCTCAAAGTTTCAAATTAGCCACATAACTAATAATTTCAAACTTGATTGTTATACAGTATAATCTTGGCAGCTTTCAGCTCACCAAACTTGACTTTGGCTAATAATTTTAAAGCAAAATTAGCCAAATTGCTAAAATAATATTTCTTTCAGCTTAACTACTAATATTGACCTGGTGAATAAAAATATTAGGGAGAACTATGTGCCTTTCTTGGTATTTGGAATATTAAGAGAAATGAAAATACTAGTATAATGGAAATCCAGTAGAAACTCCAGAATATTTAATCTCTCTCAAATGTTTCAAATGAGATCCATCAAACAGCACTAGTTTTTATGGTCTTCAGACATGATCAAACATCTACAGATGTAATTTCTACTTTGCAAAAATAGTTGCCCACCATATCTCAAAGGAAATACATAAAATAAGTGGTCATGTAATGCAAAAAATAAATAAAAGGACGCATTTTGACAGATCAAACGTCAAATGAAAGAATAAAAATAATAAAAATAACTTTAAATTTTGTACCACATCCAACAGTTCAGTTATTTTCTAAATTCACATCAGAAGAACTACATCATGTTTCCTAAACTATGCTAATTATAATGGTTGGGTTGGCAAGTTAGGCCATGTGGATTGTGTGTGGAAGAAACAGCACACTGACCAGGTAGAAACCAAAAACCTCAGAATTTTATAAGGCAAGCATGTTAACCTGCAAGCTATAACAGGTCCTATATTTATTCTAAAGTATACTCATAGTATAAATTTTCTTATTAAAGCCATTCAATAAATATAACACCTAAGAATACCTTGTTTTGCCACTTTTCATACTAAAAATGTGTTAACGATTGGATTGCATTCATGCCAGAATACCTTCATTAATTAACCTGGTATTTGAGGATTAACAATTAACACACCGGCTAATTTGAAACAGGTCTTTGTGTTTAATTAATTAACTTGGTAACAATTAAAATCTGTAATATTTTTGTTTTCCATTTTGCATTTAACAGCACAACACTATCAACACTTCAATTTCAATTGAGTTTTATGGTTGCATAACTGAAAGCATGACTTGTTATCCGCTTAAACTTGCATACAAACCATTTTCATTTACCACTTCCTAAAACGTCTTTAAGAATAAATACTTTTATTTATTATGGGCCTAAATTCTGGAACTCCCTCTGTGTGTTAAACAATACCTAGTTACTTTTCTTTTAAACGTAAACTTAAACTGTTCTTAACACGTTGACTGCCAGCAACGAGTATACTCGCCAACCGGGTGTTGATGTTTGCGCCAGTGACACTCGTCAAGTCAAAAACAGTGTACCCTTATAACATAAACTTACAGCCTCAGGGGTAGTTTAGGAAAGATACACCTAGACGATAATGTTGAAATAACTTCCATTTGTTTGTTGTGTTTTATTGCAGGTAATACAAAGTGTCCTGGCACCCTTAATGCAAGCAAGTAAACTCGTCACTAATAAAATCATATTTCCAGTGCAAGCGAGTAAACTTGCCAGTGGCGTAGGCAAGAACATTTCTTAACCAGTGCCAACGACGAGTATACTCGTCACCTAATATTTTCCTGCCAAAATATTAGAAACCCTATATTGATGATATGTGACTAAAATAAAACCTTTAAAAACTACATTTATACATGTACTCTAAATTTTCACAATGGTGCAGTATACTTATATTTACTAGAATAGCACTTATGGAATTACACTAAATACTTCAGAATAACATAACTGAGTTGTCTAATATGCTAAGTAATGTGGCAATCATGTGAAATTTTGCTAATCGTATTCAAAGAATTTTGACATTTACAGTATAACAAATCATACTTTAAAATCTGTCTCGGTTTTAATGTGTATACTGTATATTTTTGTTTACATTTATATCTTATGTTATTATTATTATATTTAATAATTTTGATTAGGAACCCTGTTATCTTTTTGGACTCCTTTACTTGATAAATTTATATTACGTTTATTCTTATGTACTTACCATGTGAAACAAATAAAAGAAAAGAAAAAGAAGAAGAAAGTTATGTAAACAAAATTATGGGGTTATGGGAAAAAACTAAAAAAAAAATTGGAATAAATTCCATAAATTCTGATGAGGTAAATGTCTGGTCAACCTCATGCTGGGGACAGCCCATAGCAAGTAACTTGCCTAAGTAATAAGCTTGAAAATGAAACCAGGGTGGTGTGACACCTAACTGACGAAACTGTCAAAATAAAAATAACAGAAATTGAATTCATTAGTCTTGGATTAAAAGACAATAAATTTGTAATACTTTATAACTTTTTAACTTTCTGAAGATCAAATTAGGGAAAAAAATGTTATTTAAAGATGTATTGTCACTTGAAAAATGACAAAAAATGGATTTTGAAAATAACTTGCTAGTTTCGAAGAAATATGT
>JAOTQE010092515.1:0-14603 GCA_025631205.1 Nesometra sesokonis
TTAATTAAATCATGAACAGTGGTATACAAGTAAAGTATTTAGTTCATTTATATAACTTAAATCCTGAACCATTACATTAGTAACAAAAAATATCCACTAATACTTTTAGACACTCTGCATTTTACATCACTTGTAGTTTACTCAATCAAAATTTCATAAGATAATTACTCAGGTTTAGATTATTGTTGTTAAAATTAGCACATAATTTGGTGTGATTCTGGTACAACAAATATCTCAATTTTATTATTTTGCCAATAATGTTGACTTGTATCTTGTACTATGGCCTGCCTACTTCTACTGTTGCTCTAATGCAAGGATACAATACCAAGCAGCGAAGGTAATCCCTAGGAAAGGTTGGTAAAATATCCCATAGATGCCAATTCAAAATTGCATGCTTAGTGTGGTGTTCTTATAATGGTTTTGCACCAGTTTAACTCGCCAATCTACATACCATATGTTGTTCGTAGGACTCATTCAAGATTCCGAGCTGTACGACTAACAATCCCACCCACGAAGCGGAAGACATTTGCAGACTATTTGTTCCTTATGGCAAGACCAAAAATTTGAAATGATTTGGCCAATGAAGTTAGACAGTTGGACAATTAAAACAAATTTAAAAAAAAGCTGAATTACATTGTATTTCAAGCAATTTTTATATAATAAATTATGTAAAGTGAGTATGATGTGAATTATAGAAATATGCACTACAGTTTTGCTGTAAATGACGGCTTATTTTCGGTGGGCTGATACCTGCATTAATCTCTTTTTCTAACTCTTTTAATTGTGGACCTTTATTGCATCATTGTTTTCATATTTATCATATTTTTTTTTTGACAGAGTTACTGTCGCATATCATTCAAGCATCGCCGCAGACTGCATTGGATTTCCAGGGTAAGGTACGAGAAACATTTGACTACCTAACTCAACTCCCATTGGACACGGCCAAGGGGTTACTGGTTGCAATCCAGCCGCTCGTAAAAGTCAGCATGTCATTGAAGGACGCCCTCATGCTTATGCTTCGCAAAGCTTTGTTTTCAAGGTAAAGGTGGTTATTTTTTAAAAAGGGTATTAGCGATATATTGTTGCCAGTTCTAAAGTTTTTTTGTTTAGACAGCAATTCATTCAGACCTCATTTAAACGGGCAGCTATGATATAGGACGGTCACAATTTGCCAATGCTTAGTATGATTATCTTCTAATTTTTTAAGGGCCCTCAAATTAGAATAACTTTCATTTAAAACAAAGCATTAATAAATCTAATAGCTAGTCCTATATAAAGCTATAAAACCATAAAGAGACCGACTGTTATGTGTACATAAAGTAAGATAGACCTATAGTCACAAACTGTGAATTTTGCTATTAGGTAGGTTTTGTCATACCATGTTAAACTTTAACCTTAGCACCACGAAAAGCTCCGCCCCTTTTGTAAACAAATCGAAATGCGCATGTGCTGCACTTACATAAAAGGTTACTAACATTCTCCTGATCTTTGAAAATTACCGTAGATGTTAACAGAACTCCTTTGACTAATGAATAAATGATGACGTCGTCCGTTAAAGTTTAGGTTAATATTTTTCATTGAAAATGGTCTATAATTAATCACTGCATACTCACATTTTGCAATTCTTCATGTGCCTTTCTCTATGCACACATTGTTTGTGCCTCTTCAGGGTATCACTGGCTAAATATTTCTAGCATTGTTGGTCAGTCTCGAGCTCCTTCTCCATTATGTTCATTATTTTACACTAAGCTATTTTCACTAATTGCACTTCAATTTACACTTCTGTTTATAACCGCCCCGTTGTACTAAGCGCTCTGTTGGGATAAGTACCCCTACTTTTTTTTTGAGGTAATTAATTAATTAAACCAATTAATTACTTGTGTGCTTATTGGTAATGGTTCCACTATAATCCAAACTATTGATTGAAATTTTGTAGACAAGTTGAGGGCAGGAAACTTGCAGCAACTGGGTATCTACTGATTCTCAAGAACTTTAAAGTATTTGGTAATCTTCCATCCAGCCAGTGTAGTCAGATAGCTTGTTCATCATCACAGGTAACTGTCTTTGTTTTAGTTTCTTCATGTGAGATAATCATAATCATCATGTTTGAGAATCATGAGATAGTCTCCCGGACAAACATTATTCATCCTCATAATGAGAAAATTACATTGTTCATCTTAGAACTCAATTAAAAACATTAAAACAACCTTTTAAAACTGGTTAAAAGTTCAAAGAACAAGAACCGGTTTCTAAACTACCAGTCGTTGATATTGCCAGATGCCTTTGTATATAAAGGAGAAAAGGTAGCAGTTTAGACCTCAACTGTCAACTTCAAGCATTTCTGAAACTAGCTGTTTTAGCATGGAATGGATGACTTTCGTCATGAATCACAACCCCAAAGAGTTGGTTCAGGTACTCATGGTACAAGGAATCAACGAACAGCTGCTCGAAACCCACTATCCTCCCAACACTTTTAACCACCTACTGATTTATATGTTCCTTATCTCTCTCTGTAATATTACATCCCCACCCTGTAATACAATATTTCCAAACTCCAACAATAACAGTTTTGTAGAAAGAAATCATAATATTATTTATTTAAAAATTGAACCTTTTCTATTGTCTAAGACAGTACGTTCGTGAATTCAGTCTTTTCAAAACCAAATCTATGTGGTCATTCCACGTTAACTTGTTATTAAAGACGACCCCTAGATATTTATATACCTCGACTCTTTTGATTAAGTTACCCATAATTTATACACATTGATATTCATTTGTCTTCTTTCTAAAATCGATAACCATTTCTTTGGTTTTTTTTAACATTCAAAGGTGAGATGTATAGTCGTGTTGATTTTGTTTACATAATAAAATTCAGGATTTCTCAGCAAAAAAAAGTCAATGACATCTGAAGTCGTTTTCTATTACGCGTATTTTTTCGTGTGAAATAAAAAGCGAACGATTGTATGCATTCGCGTAAAGAATATTTTCGCGGAATTCTGCTTGCAGATTTTTAAAATTTGTATTATTTTAACAAATTAATGCAAACACTTTAATAATTAAATTAATAATAATAATAATTAATAACTAATAATAGCTTATAATAATAAAACAAAATAGATTACAATGCAAATTTATATAATTCATATTTTATATAATTATACTTGTAAATAAGAAAAGAAATAAATATAGTTGTTTATAACATGCATTTGAGTGCACTGCTATATTGATTGTATGTTCACCGATTCGGTTCAGTGGTCCATGGGCGTGTCAAATGCATTTCAGTACTCTGATTGGCTGCGCATTTTTCGCTGCACAAAAAGTTGAAACAATTTCGAACTACCAAACTCGCTGCTGCGAAAACTAAGAAAAAAAAGTGATTGGCTGGCGAGGGATTTTTGATGCAAGATCTAACTGCACATTCGTATAATCGTTTGCTTTTTGTTCGTGCAAATAAATTTGCCTAGTGGAAAACGGCCTTAACCACACAAAGTAAAATAAAAACTCAATATCATTTGCAATATTAGATATATACGAAAAGTGTCTTTAGGAACAGTATTAGTTTCGGTTATACTTCCTTCAAGTTGATTAGTTGACCTTTCAGATGAATTTTTATATTGTATGGTTACATATTGCTATTTAATTTTATAAAAAAAATATTTAAAATTTAAATGTCCATTACTTCCAAGATTCTTTTTTGTAAAAAAAAGCATAAAATATGCAAATGAAGAACATATTTTTTTTTTTCGATGGAGCCTGAAAAAAATAATGATATTTATTTACTTGGATTTAGTGAACAGGCTAAATTTTAAGTAACTAGTCGTTGTCTAATGTCATGCATGCATGCCAAGGAAAAAAAAATGGTGCTTTCTGTGCAAGAATAGCCTGGATGACACCTCCGTGGATATGATCCACAGCCTCCTAGGTTAGGAACGGGGAATTATCAAAGAAATCTAGCCTAAAGAACTTTTAGCTTTTTTATACTCAAGCATAAAACTAAAAAAAAGATGCAGGTGACTAACAATTTGTTTATTTATAAATAATAATTATTTTTAGAAATAAAGTATAGCAAATTTTTGAATTTTTGGTTGAATTTGGGAGGTTTTAGAAGGAATGCATATGTAAATTCATTTTCACACATTTTAACGTCTTATCTGAAAGACGGTGAGCAAGTAACTTGTATTTCGACCCTCCAGCCAAAACACAAGGAGAGTGGAGTGGTGTTGAATCGAGCCATGGACCAATGAGTTTAGCACACAGCACAGTGATTTCCACCAGCTAAACTAACTGAGCTAAATGCCACTCTTTATTATATAATTTTTATTTTTAGTCTTGTGTGTTAGTGTTTAATTCAATATCAATTTCCTTTTTTTTTCTGAAGGTGTTTGTTGATGTACATCAAAAGAATTCTCCAGACTATGAAGCCATTGTTTGTACTGAGATCCTTGGTAGTTTACGAAGAACATTCAACCAGCAAGCAGATGTTAGACTCATTCTTTATGAGGTTAGTTTCACAGAGACCAAACATTATTTGTACCGTAAATCTTAGTATAACAGTAAGCAAGCCTAAACATTAATCTAAAATATCCATCAATTTCTTTAATAATGAACCCATGGGGTTAGTAAGAGTCACTAGAAATATAGACAAAATCATATGTTATACAGATATTGCATTTTTCTTGAGGGATTATACTTCCCCGAAGCATGTAGCACTGAGGGAAAATATAATCTTATAAAAATTTAGTTCCCAAGGGATATCAAATGTTGTATTTCAATGATAAAGAAGGCAATATCCATTCATTATATTACATAGCCAATTTGATAATAATACAATTCAACATTCACTCTCTTTACCACTGCATTTGACTAGAGAATTGAGTTGAGATCGCTGTGAAATTTCCAATGCAAGTAAGCCTAACCTAGGCCACCTTGCAGTGTTCACTGAATACGTTAGTGGATGAATTCACAACAAATTTTGTACACCAGTAATCCTTTTTGTCAACAGTCCAATTTGTCTTTGTCGAAAGATTTAAATCCATGTTCCGCCATTTTCAAAGAAACTAGCCTAGACTTGCAACTTCATGATTCATGAGCGATCAATTGTCCGCTTGACTTCACTACGGGGCGACATTAGAAACTGGTCACTTTTCAGTAACGTTTGTATCCTCACAGGGCTATTCATATGATGCCATCACATACTAACATAGGCTGTATAACATTATACATATATTGATTGGGTTGAGGGCCATGGTTCAAATTATAGCCCAAGGTAATCTGGAGATCGTACTATGTCCCAAGGTGAAGTCTAGAGACATAGCAGTCCCAGATCATTGAGGGCTGTAATATAAAAATATTCACTAGGTTAAGGGTCATGGTTCATATTTAGTGATCTAGAGACTGTACTATGTCCCATGTCGTGAGACATAGCAGGGCTATAATACACAAATATTGGGCTCCCCTAAGGGGCATGGTTTAAATTATAGCCCTTGGTGATTTAGAGAATATACTCAATCAAAAACCTCAGGAACAATCTTATGTGGGAAGACTGGATACTAATGTCAATTGCCAAATTAAGTGATTATTTTACAGTACTAAATGTTTGTTTTTTTATTTTTTTCTTTTTATTCAAGTCTTGTTTCCAGTTAATTAATTATTATTAGTTATTAATAATCGGCATCCAAATCATGAGAAAAAAAGATGTGCCATCAATGATGAAAAATTTTTTCTAATAAGTTCTAATTGCTGGAATCGCCATGTAATTTAGTACTTACGGAAGAGTAAAATAAAAAACTTATTGCTTTGCTAGCAGGGTAAATTTGAAACTAATGTCTGGCAAGCAGAGCATGATTTATACTATTGACTGACTATTAACCAATTAGGTGGCTGGAATCTAAGCATGTGGTATATAATAAAGACTATTGCCTGGGTACCAGGCTATCATCCTACCTTAATTTACCATACTGGATCTTTTAGTATTATAATTATTATAATTTTTCTTTAATTTAGATACTTAGGCCATCATTTGTTAGGCCTAGGCCTAGTTTTTGCTTTTTTGTTATTTTTATATAATGTTATATATGGATATGAAATTCCAAAATAAAAAGATGAATGAATGAATGAATTGTTAAACCAATGACTGGCTACTAACAATCAGATGACTGGACTATAAGCATGTGGTATATAATAGACTATTACCTGGCTACCAGGACATAGTTGAAACAGTTGACTGAAATTTTAATCAATCATATTTATCCAATCAGATGACTGAAATCTAAGTATGTGGGATATAACAAAATATATATTTGTTTTCTTGTTGTCTAGGGATTGTATGAAGCTCTTGCTAACAACTCAAAGTTGAAAGGTGAAATCTTAGAGATGTTATCCAATCAGTTCCAACGATATCATGTAGAAGATGAAGAGGTCCTGCCACCACTGAAGCTTGAGCCATGCATCACTGCACAAGGGGATAATATATACATCACAGAACCACTTGTGAGTAATCCCTTATTACTACGTTCTTTAACATGTACTTTAACCATGTTGTACATGGGTCAACAGCTTAACATCTCGTTCGAAAGACTGTGCTAATAACTTGTAATTTGACTCACCAGCTGAAACACAAGGAGAGTGCCATGGTGTTAGATGGAACCGAGGATCAGTGAGTCAGTGAGGTTCAGCACACAGCACAGTGAATACCACCAGTTAATTTCTCACTTCCGGGTTCCTGGTAGTGGGTGTGACCTGTCTGTAGTTACGGCAGTACCGTAACTTTGGCCCTAGGTTAATACTATACCCGGCCTATCGCTACAACAAAGTTCTGATTCAGACAGTATAGTTACAATTAACTAATTAATTAACTTTCTCAGTGTGTGAAAGTATATCATGTTCTTAATATCCATTGCTAGGTGAATACAAACTGGCCTAGGCAAGAGTTGTAATAAGATAAGATTAGATAAGACAAGATAAGTAAACTTTATTTTTCCATCATTTTACAGTAAAAATAACAGAAATGTATTTTAAATCTGGCAAACAATTAAACACTAGTTTTGATTATAAAAAAACCCTTATTTAAAAATGATAATATTTTTATGTACACCATCCACAAAGGTGGCACTCAACTCAATGAGTGTAAAATTCAGACAAAATTTATAAACAAAAGCAAACCAAAGATATTAACAAAAATATAACTCAACTGCATAAAAGTATAAAAGTAAAAGTTTAAACAATATCTACAGACATACATGTACATAGTAGAGTACATACATATCTAACATTCTATCCCTATGATAAAATAAATGGAATACAAAATACTTGCGTACAAAAACAAATTTCGCAACACAACAACGCAGTGTATATTAAAAACTATATTTGATAGATTATATCTCTCTCTGTAACATTTTTTGATTAGCAATTCACAGAATATATCAATAATAGTTTTTATAATACCATTTCATTTCCAAAAATAAAATGTAGTTTATCTACAGTGTCAAATTGTTGAAATTCATGTAATACATAAACATTGATTATTCACAAAAGGCTATTTAAAGATGTATTGTCACTCAAATATGACCAAAAAGTCATAGCCATTAATTTTGAAATTAACTTGCTCATATTAAAGTAACGTCAAAGTTATGAACTTGAGAATAGAAATTACTGTATTTAAAAATTGTTTAATATGATTTTTATACAGACCAAAAGTTTAGAGGCTTCCAGCCTTTTTATGGATTTTTGCTAATTTTAGGCATTATAATATTGCAAATTAGGGGTAAATATTTTTTTAATATTTTGATTTCGGGTGGAATGATTATAATTTATGTTTCTTCAAACTAAGAAAGTTATTTTCAAAATCAATTTTTTGTCATTTTTTAGGTGACAATACATCTTTAAGAAAACATTAATTACATTACAATCTTCCATGATTTCTTCAATAAAACATGGGATTACTATATACGGTAATCAACATATCTTGAAAGAAAATGAGTTATATCTTCCTACTTACCTATGTAGTCCTAGATTGTTAGCATCATAATTTCAAATATTTAATAAAACATTATTTACATTACAATCTTTCATGATGCTTTCAATACAACATGGCATTTTAAATGCACTATTATTAAGATCATTTTTAGTATGTAATATAGTTTTCAAGATCCCAACATAAAGTAATGCATGGTGTGCTGGAGGGGAGGGGGGGGGGGCTTCAAAATGTACCTTGACATTTGCATCTTTAATTTTCTCTTCTGTCGCAGTCACTTTTACTTCCAACTCATACACAACTACCATAATTTATTGATGGAAGAACTTATTTGTTCACTAGAGAATATCCCCATAATACATTCTATTAAATCTATTTAGATTTCCTATAATTGTCTTTATGTAGCCAATGAGATAATTACATTTTCTAATTATATAATCAACATGGTTGTGACAAATTGTTTATTTATGTTTAATTTGTCAAAAATAAAGAAATGTTTACCTTCCTTTAGGCTTGTCACTGGCCATGTATGCCTTTCAAATACAACTACTGTTTCTGTCCATTTACTCTACTATTTCTAGGCATTGCTATAATCGAGCAGCGTTAGACTAACATAAGAATATTCATTACCTTCATTGATATCTTGCCCCCAATGGCTGTCAAATTTCTGGAAAAGTCTATAAATTTAAACAATATGTCTTATGGTTACCTTCCTACCTTGCATGTCACTGGCCATGTATGCATTTTAGATGAAACAACTATTTTTGGTTATTTAATTTTAAGCATTGCTATAATAAAGCAGTGTTTGACTAACAAGAATATTTATTACCTGCATTGACATCCTTCTCCCAATGGTGGTTAAAATTTCTGGAAAAGCCTGTAAATTTAAACAATATTTTTCATCCAAAGTTTAGTCTCATGCAAATTGTCTACAATATTTTTGGTTTACCACATGTTTACCATTCCTTTCATTTACTTATTTACATTTAATTCTACTTTTTACTGTTTCTGCTGCTGGTTTTTGTACTGTTAATTTATACTTTTTTTAAAAATTATGAACAGGCTCAATTAGTGTCGTTTGATACTTTATGAATATTGCTGCCCCTCTCAAACATTTAATCCGAAAAAAGAAATATTTAATACAACCTAATTTAAAAGCAACACTGGTCCACTCTCATATAACTTTTATAATGCATATGGATTTCTATTTCTTTAATTTTAACCCAAAGAGTGCAATTTAATTTGGCTTTTACACACTATTATCAGCGTTATATATTAATCTGTAGTAAAACATGCCACTATTTCAGTTTTTCCAACCAACGTAATTGCCCTATCTGAAGGTTGATCGTTTACATTTTTAGTTGTCATTTCATAATTTTAAAGTGGAATTTTTTTTAAGCAATCAAAGTGACATTTGCGTCAATGGAAACCATGAATATTTATCTTTCAGTATAGATACTGTAGTGGTAAGCAATTTTTGAAAGGCCATATTTGTAGTACCAGTAGTTCTGTAGTGGGAGCCAAAATTTATACATTCACTGTAATTGACCACAATGAAAGATTTAAAACATGGCCTCTTTCAAAATACTACAAAAAATTGGACTGTAAACTGTTAGCAGTTCACAATGCAGATATTCTAAAACAAAAATTGACAAGGATTTTTTTTTGCATTTTAGTTTAAAATTTATTTTAAAATGTTAAGCGTCAGCTTAGCTTTCATGTTGTAAAATCAGGTGATCAAATCAGTAGTTTTGGAGATATGATGTAAAGGCAAAAATAATCATCTGCTATATCCGACCACTAGACCTGTTTCAGGTTAATAATTCTCTTCCCAATTGGCTCAGAAACCAAAAGGTACTGGGTGTGGAAAACAGGATTTCTTTCCTCAAACAAGACGGTATTCATAGAACCCTATGTGAAGAGAGACTATCTAATGTGGCTATAGAGGTCGCCTAGATCGAGTCTAACTTCGGCTTGAAATGTTCAAGAAATCCACGTATGAGGCTAGTCATGGCAAAACCACCAAGCTGTCGCATAGGAAGTTATTGAGAAATAGCAAATAAACAACAGAAAATATAAAACAAATACAAAGGAAATTGGTGTATATCCTGTCCAATAACTTCAGTTATAGGTGTCCGATTTTGATAATTGACCCCTCAGCTTGCGAAAATGTGTAATATGGTTCTAACAATAACTCAATTTTCAGGTTTCCTACAACTTGGTGGTTTTGCCATGTCATGCCTCATATGTATTGTATAAATAATATATAATGTAATGTATTTTATAAAGTAATAAATGTAAATTTTAATTTGATTAATAGCAATCAGTGCTTGTTTTTACATTTTACAAATATAAATTTAAATAATTTTAAAAGAACAAAATCTTCATAAATACACCTTTTGTTATCCACATATTATATTTCACTCTAACACTTAAGTATAGTTTTTGTGACTGAATTCGATTTAGTTTAAATTTTATATTTCTAATCACAATGTTCTAACTTGTAAAATAAGTAACAAAGTGTTGTCATATTTGTGTAATCTAATTTTAACTATGAAACTGTATCATTAATTATTTTAATCGATCTTTGGTATGCAGCAATTTAATTATTTAATCCCTATCTTATCGTTTATGGAAGAAAACTTTTTTAGTGAACAAGTTTTCCATTATAAAATAAAGATTTTATTATTATTATCATTATTATTATTATTATTGTTATTTTTATTTATTATTATTTATTATTATTATTAGCTGATCCGCTACATAGCGGATCAGCTATTGTTACTGTACGAAATCATCATCTTCATCTTCATCTTTTTAACTATTCTTATTTCTTTCTGTCAATTTTTGTGAACACTTTTTCTCAAAATTGACAGAAGCTATTAACATCAAAATTTCAGGTAACTTAGGTATTGGTCAGGAATAGATAAACTAACAAATTCAGCTCAAAATGAAATTTCAATTACCTTAGAGCATGTTTTAGGCCATTTCCAACATTTAACATTTCGACCCAAATTTTACGTGCTACGTGCGCATTTTGCGCACAAAGCACGCACGAATGACAGAAATCGCGATGTTTTTAACATTTTGGGTTTGTGACAATGTAATGAATAACTAAGACTTAAAATGACTTTAAAGACAATGACAATGACTTGCGTACGCATCAAACTTTCGAACCGTGCGCACGTTTTTTTCCAAAAAACAGTAAAATTGTGCTAAAAATATGCATGTTTTTAAATAGTAATAGCTACTAAACGGCACGGGCAATTTTAGGGATAGTGTTTAACGATATTTAATAGTTAAATATTTCGACATTTTTGTTAAAATAATTTGTTACTGCAACTCTTTGTGGATGATGTGATATGATACATAATCCATGTGGATAGTTTATTTCTTGTTCTTTATCAATTCTTTTAATGAAATTCCCATCACTACTGAATAGCTGTAGTTTGTGATCACTTGTTATAATGATGTTGTCATCCTCATCAACTACTACTCCTTTTGGATTCATCACCTTACCATTCTCATCACCCTGTTGAACAAGGACTTTGATGAACCTTCCTTTATTATCAAATAGTATTAATCTTTGACCGTAATACTCCAATATAAGAACATGTCCTTGCTTTGTAAGTGTGGCATCAAAAGGTGTATACAACTGACCTCCTTGTTTACCTGGTGATTTTATTTTCCTGATCATCTTATCATTATCAATATCAAGTATGAATACACAGCCAGCAATATAATCAGTTACATACACAGCATTTGATGCCTCATCCACATGGATACCAGTAGGGTTGCCCAATACATCCTTACCAATTGATTTAATCACATCACCATTCATATTGCATACCTTGATGCATTTATTACCATCATCACTAAATGCTATGTTACCATTCTTCATTATGAACATTCTGTAAACCCTCACACCTTGTGGTAATGTGATCACACCAATATATTCTCCTGATTGTTTGTATTTGTAAATTTCATTTGTCAAACATGAAACTAACAAACAATCATCCTCACACTTAGCTACATCTGTGACACCTTTCTTTAATTCAATGGAATTTACTAATCTTTCTTTCTCAACTTTGATTATCATTGGTGACTTCTTGATTGGTTCATCATCAACACTCACATCCAGTCTGCAAACTCCTGGACTTGTGCATTTTCCTGTCACAATATAATCTCCATTTTTATGTTTAACTTGAGTTATGTTTTTTTGTCCTATAGGCTGGGTCCATGTCACTTTTAGATCATTTACATCTATTTCATTTTCACATTCATCTGTTTTCATTATTTTTACCACAATTAATTGACCTTGTGTTACACACTCATTACCTTGTAATGTTAAATGGTCCGCACTCAACTGACTAACATGTCCAATATCACTTTTTTTCATTAAAGCAGTTTGTTTCTTTTTGTTAAAGTAAATTTGTCCATTATCATCTGGCTCAGGTTTTGGTAATTTTTCCATCCCGTCTTTCAGTGCTTTAATTACCTTATCACTTGATTCCATTGCAATTGCTTCATCACTCTTTAATAACTGATTCAGATAACTCAGTTTAATATTTATATCAGATATTGTTTTTGTTAATTCATCTATTTGTACATCACTTGTCTTCTTTTTCTTTTTATAGATTTTCTCCAATTCATTTTTTATTTCATCTGCTTTCTCATTTATGTTCTTGATTATTACTTGAACATAGTTGTCAATATCTGTCAAACACTTTTCTTTATTTTGTTCTAATATTTTAGCATTGTGAATTACCTTGTTGAGTCCTTCTTTTAATGTGTTTTTACATTGTTAGACTACTGTCTGTAAAATTGATGATGTTTTTTTAAATGTTTTGAAAGCTTCTGAAATGGCTTTTGGTTTGTGTTCCAAGTGTTCAATTATTGTACAATTGACACAGATTGAATATTTACACTCCATGCAGTAAAATTCCAAAGGTTTATTGTGAAGCAAACACAGTGGTGGATGCAGTGATGCAATCTCTGTATAACTCATTGATTGCATCTCCTCTACTGAAATTTGCTTGTGTTTTGATGTTAGTGGCAATTCTGTATGATGATCACTACAAGAACGACACAAGTATTGCCTGCAGTCCTTGCAGTATTTTGTTGCATTTTCTTTCCTTTTACAAAAACATTTAACCTGCTCTGGTTTATCAAATTTCTCAGTCATTTCCACAAGACTTTCAATAAATGCGTTTGGTGGTAGCTTCTTAATTCCACCTTCAGGAATGGGATAAGTTCTGTCACAAGTTGGACAGGTTAACTTATTACCCTTTGACTTAACCCATCCTTCCAGACATTTTAAACAAAATGTGTGCAAACAGCTAAGACTTTTGGGTTGTTTGAGTTGTTCTAGACATACAGAGCATTCTAAAATGTTCTGATTAATTTCTTGTACAAAATTAGTAATCTTGTTGGTAGCCATCTTGAACTAGTCCTGCTGAAACATAAAAAGAAAATCAAATTTGTATAGGGAACATATTCACGACAATTGCAGTCATGGTGCTATAGACGTTCAATTAATTTCTTCAAATATCGTTCATGTTTTTTAAAGCATTAATACATATACAAAAAGAAATATAAAGACCAAACATGTAGAACATTTACAATCTGAATTAATACTAGAACTACTGTATACCCAGGGCTGTAGACAGAGTTAAAAAAAACAGACAAGGCGAGGCTGCAGGGGCACAGGTATGTTGGAATGGAATTGGCACGGATAAGTATGTGACTAAAAGTTGGAGGTCTACATGTACTAACAGTATAATCCTTTCATTACAAGGGGTCTCAACAAACTTGATAAATCTATTTTTAAAAATTAATATATCCTTTAAATTTATCAAAAGTAAACCTTTATTAATTGCAATATTCTTTTTTGTTTAATTTGATAATCCATTTTTGTTTATTTCTATTGTTAATGTTCCTTTTTAAATCTGCATGTCTTTTTAATATTAATATCAGTAACTTATCATTTTTGTTTTTTAATGTCTTGGTTTATAAGTAAACATTTTTTAACATTGTATATCACAAGCAATTCAGTTTTGTCATGACCATTTGTGATTTAAAATAAAATTAAATGGTAGATCATTGTTTTTCATCAATTTGATTGACATTGTTACTTGCAATTAAACAATTTTTACTCATAAGTAAATTATGTACCCTGACAAAATATGTTATTATGTTGTTGAAATTAATAAACAATTAAGCTCTCAATGAGCTGTGGCTCTATGCCATTCTTCTAAAGTTGTTTTAATTAATTTTTAAAACACAGAATGTTGTCAACCGACCATTTGAAAAGCAGTTAAAACATTGGACTTGTAATCTGCAATTACTTTCATATGCCAGTCCAATTCCCCATAGGAAAGATACTTTTTTTTCTTTTGAAATTTTCCAACTGTTTATTATTTCCTGCTAAAATTCAGTTCTATTGTCAAGGATAACTGGCCGAGTAGGTAAAACGCTTGACATGTAGCATAAAGTGACATTCACAAGTTTAATTCCCCATCACAGTAGGATTAATACCCATCACAGTAGGATAGGAAGTCGTAGAATCGGAGGCTTCAATTCATTTGAGGCTTGTGAAACTGAGATCAAATGTCCTTTTAAATATTTTATG
>JAOTQE010092526.1:0-14602 GCA_025631205.1 Nesometra sesokonis
CGCGCTATAAAATGTAACAATTTGTTACATTTTGTTACATTTGGTAAGATTTTTGTACGTGTGAATCGGGTATAAGAAAAAAGTGACACTTGAGTGAGCATAGCCACCATGTACCCTGCCACTATAGTACATACTGTAATGATCCTTCATATTCTAATAGTATTCTCCTATAGTAACCTCAGAAGTTAATTCCAATATTAACCATACCCTGGTATTCTGTTAGTAGCCTATAGGCTGCATCCATTCTAACGTCATTTATTTCTTAGCCAAACTGATTAAAGTTTACCATTTTTTAGCTAATTTGGCAAAAGAGGTCATTTTTAAATTAGCAAAATTAGAATTCCAGTAGCCATTAGCGACTTGGTGAATGGTTATCTAGTGAGCATAGTGTTTACTATTAGTCGGGTAAATTTTTTATTTTTAATGAAAGCTGGCCATTAATGTTGCCTACTTATTTGTGAGGTGAGGAAATTTCCTGTTGGATCAAGTGGGACATCTACAAGAAACAAAAAGATTTTGGCAAACAAAATGCCCTAATAGTACCCTTTCCAAATCAAATAAGACTACTATTTGTCAGATTATTATTTGTAATAATTCATTATTACTGTAAAGGAAATGAAGGTTGAAGTAAAGTTATTTTTTTACTCTAGATTTACAATATCTAGTTTGAGAACTGTCCAAATTGTAGGTTTCATTGATAGATGCATCACATTGTGTTGATTAATTTTCACTGGGTACCCCAGCTGGAATCACAGAATAAGACATGCTTAGTCCATCTTCAACAACTACAAGCGAAATTAATCAATATTTAAAGTGAGCTTGTAAGCCTAGCCAAGTTGAAACTATTGTAGGTCAGAAGGAATGCTGAGCCCATATAATATTACAAAATATTTTTATATTGTTTTTGAACTACAGGTGGTATCATAACGTAATTTAGATTATGGGTGGGATATGAGACTTTCAGGATAAGCAGCAAAGCTCTAAATTCTTGCGTAAAAATGTCAAATGTGTAAATGAGGCTTGTGGAAGCCTTGATCGTGGTCGTTAGAGTAGAGAATGTTTAATAAAAAATTGTTGATACTCTTTTCACTAGCAGAAAGCAAGTATTTGTGTTCAATATAATTGATGTTTATCAGATCAACCAAAATTTTTGTTTTCAATAAAGAATACCCTAGACATGGCATATAAAAATAAAGAGCAGTAAATCTGAAAGGTTTGGCATGTAACATAAACAATTTTTATGTTTATAAAAATTTGAAAAGCAGTGCATTACCAAGGCTCGATATTACCCAAGGCACCAAGGCATCCGGTACCATCTCAGTTGGCCTCAGTTCCCTAAAAAGTTGACCATCAATGCTATTTTGAACCTGGTGTCAAATGACCTCAGTGATGACCTAGTTATAGTAGCTTTTTCCTCAAAATTAGGCCAAAAGGGATGTTTTCCCTACAAAGCCCAAATTCTAGGCTTGTATTATGAACCTCTGAAATTATCTATGGACCAGGCTTCTGCTGCCCAAAAAATACCATATTTTACAGTATTTTAAAAATACATTATTTTTTGGCAGCAGAAATGGGTAAAAGAAAACACTGCATTTAATATATCATATTTTTTCTCCACAAATTTTGTGGATAGAATACAGTATTCTGTGACAGACACTGTGTTTTTGGTACAAAAAGGTATTTTTAGTGGGCTACCAAGGAGTAGTTTCAGCAGAAAGGAGACACTAGATTTTTTTACACTGTCTTGGTATAGTATAGAACACCATAGTACAGTAGTATAGCCCCACTGTATTTCACTTGTTATTTGACATCTAAAAATATGACTATGGTCTGTTGTCCAGTGAACCGTCAATTTATTTTTGCAACTCCGCCTGGATAAACATCAATTGGGTCGCTAATTGTTATTATTAGCTACAGTATAACAACATAATTATAATTAATATATACTCAGTAGGTACAACACGGAACCAATTATTGTAGCTCATTCTGGCAAATTATTCCTTTGAAAAAATTGGATACAACGTGGAACTATCAAATAAATTTGAAATTACCAATATATACTGATAATACTCAGATGAAGAATGTTTAAAATTCAGTGAAAATGGTGCTATTTGGTTGATAATAACTTATAAACCTGTAAATAGGCTTAAAATTAAGTCAGTACCATGGTTATTATTTTCATTATCAGCTTATTCTTAAATTATTTAAATTCTAGAAAAATTCATTGCATTTTAACAATTTTGTTTTAATTTGTTAAGTATACTTAATTTTCCATCATCTACTATTAAATCCTTCACTTAAGCTCTCTTAATTGTATTGCATTTTCAAATTCAAGTGCATTCCTTGTGATAGTAATTCTAAAAATAGATTTTTCTTTCAACAAAAATGGCAAGGAATCCATAATAACCAGTAAACAAATCTACTTTTTTCTCTGCTACACTAAAAATTTAAAAATCTCAAATATGTAGTATTATTTAAAATACCAGTTAAGCCGCAATCGCACTGGATTTAAAAAAGAAAATTTAATCTTGCCGTTGTTCGAACTTGGATTATTTTTTATTGTACATTAGTTTTACCAGGGAGGTGTTAAAATACCTCACTGGTTTTACCATAAACTGTGGTAAAACTTGTAAAATAAACCATGTCATAAAAGGGCAAAACTCAGGGATTGCCCACGTGAACCAACCAAGGCCATTCTGTAACATGACTTGGTAAGTTCACCCGAGGCGCGCTGTCCGCATTGGACTTTTCAAGTCAGTTAAACTTGCTCGATAAGTTTTACTGAGCAGATTTCACTCCGGGTTAGTTTTACGGAGTAAGATTTTTTAGTCTGTTCACATAGGACTTTTTCCGGTCAAACTAACCTGCGAGTCTTAGTTTTACCGAAATAAGTCCAGTGTGAATGAGGCTTTAGCATTACTGTAAGAATGATATAAAAATAGCAAGTTTAAATGAAAATTGTGGTAAATTCTGAAATGAATCATGATAAACATCACAGTATAAATTAAAACATTGACTGTTAAGTTGGTCACTCACTGCCTCCTGCGACGGTCGTACAACGGTCGCACGGCTAATCCGTCGCTTTGTGTGGTTGCCAGACTTGATGACAGTTTTCTACTTGTCGGCCAATGGTTTTTTTTAGTGATAACTAAAAAAAACCATAGGCGTCAAGTAGAAGACTGTCATCACGTCTGGAAACCACACACACATACACACAAAGCGACGGTTTAGCCGTGCGACCATTGTACGACCGTCGCACAACGCAGTGAGGGCCTGGCTTTACACTAAAAATAATTCGTATTACTTTTTGGGAAAGTTGTTTGTTTGTTGTTTGTTTGTTGTTTGAAAGTTGTTTGTTTGAATTCATCTTTCGGACATTCTTTACCCTTAAAATGTGTTGCTTCAAATACCAGTGCATTTCTGTTGAGAACGATACTAAAATTAGATTTTCTTTACACTAAAATTTTAAGGAATTTAGAAAAGTTGATATGGTAAGCAAGATAAACACGATAATAAACAACAAAATTGACTGCTCCCCTAGGCTAAGAATTTTGACACCCAACCTGTGATCACCTGGCACAGGTTAAGAGATCTACCTGAGAGATGGTAAATCAATTTAATTTACTTGAGGGCACTTTATTTTTGAAAGTTATCACTTTTTCGATATGAATTTTTGTTGAAATTTCCTCAGGTTATGTTTAATTTCATTACAAAAATCTGTCAAAAGTGAACAGAAATATTGAGTAGGAAGTTGTGAGTACTTTTATGTTTACAATTTAAGTTCATATTGACTGCGCTGTTTTCTCTCTTCAAATATCACTAAAAATATTGTTTGAATTGATAAACACAAAAGCTTCATTTTACTACCAAAATTAAAATTATCATGTGAAATAAATAAAGGTTTATTGGCTCTGAAAAATAATAAACCAAAAAAGCGATAATTAAGTTTTGACTTAAATCAATGTGTTTGAAATCATGACTCCTGCAGTACACTCTTTGGAAAAGCAGAGGATTGTCTCCCGGTATACTGTAGTGCCTAGACTTTCCCCAAATCTGCACTTGCACCCCAGTGGATGACATCACACATGCATTTTTTAGAGCGCATCATATGCAGCGAATCTCAACATGCAGTCCCGCATGTGTCGTTTTATGGTTTTTTGAATCTCACACCAAATACATGTAACTAGCCAAATCCAATATTTAAATTCAGTTAAGTCTAAAAAAACATAAATTGACTTTATTTACAGTAAACTACCATGTCTGGTTAAGACCTAAATAATAGACGCACCTAATAAAGTACAGTAGCAATAATGAGACTACACTATTGAAATTTATGTGAAATAAAATTACCATGTACAGATGTAAAATACTCTAAAAAAAATCCAGACTTAAAATGAAGAATTAAACAAATCCTGAATGGCCCAAATTTTTAAAATGTTCTTGAAATCAAAACAAAATTTTTTAGAGTTTATCCATGAAAATTTGAAACCTGTTTTCATAGTCATACTCAAGAACCATATTCCTTGCCTTAGCCCATGGTTTTAAATAAAAATATTAATATACAATATGAACAAATTCATAATGCTAAATGCCTCGGGAATATCGATAGTGCATCTATAATGTATGTTGAAATATGGAGAGTCGGTCAATATCAAGATTATTTAGAAAGGTCAGTTGATGTGGTCAGTGATTTTGGCCGAACAATATTTAATGATGATGTTTCATCAATCTCTTGAACATGTTTTTCTTGCATTATTTTCAACAATTCTATCATCAGTAAGATAGTACCATTGTGATATTAATATTCCTTCAATATTACTGTGTTCATGTTAGGGCTGTTTGGTATTGCTAAACTCTACAAACCTCAAACTTAAAATAATTCTATGTTAAACCACACTGGCTGCTATTATCCATGTATGTCACTTAATTTATTTTTATTTAATTAAGCAGTGACCATGACTTAAAAGTTTATCCATACTTAATTTGGTCTCTATCCGCACATTTAATTATTTGTTTTTATTTTTATTAAACATTACATTGCATTTTGCATAGAATTGTTACAGCCCCGAACAGTGAAGCATTTCTTAACAAAATATCAGTATCAGTGAAAAGTCGTGACTTAAACGGTATTGTGTTACAGCTGGAAAGTGAACCGCAAAACCTGTTTTCTGAACGCCAACCCTATAACCAATTTATGTACTTGACTCTTCTGCCTCGTCTTCTAATTATCACGCAATTTTCACTCGTTTTAAGATCACCAATTTTGAATCTAGACAAAAATTCTTTTTGCTCTCCACTATTTCCAAAATTGCCCGTACCATTCACCACCCTTTGCACTCTAGTCTCCTCCAACGTCGCGCCTGTTCTTCTGTCCTTTGTGGCCATCGCAGTTTGACCTTTCCTCCTACCTGTTCGCACTACCCGTTTTAAATCCTTTTTTTTACCCTATGCCCTTCAACTATCTTATGACCTTGCTCTTGGCCCTTCTAAAATTTCCGTTAAAGACATAAAATTTGCTCTCTTTAATCATTAACACCCCATCCCCGCCTTTACATTTACAATTACGCTGTATATATTTATTGTTATGTAGGCCTACAATTACACTGTATATTTATTGTTAAATATTTTCTTGTGCACTGTTGTAATTTTAAGCAGATAATAGCCCATAGCTGGCTTCAGTAGCAAAAAAAATTTTGAATCTTGAATCATGTTAAAAAAGTTAATATCTTGAATGCATTTTTAACCTTGTTATTAATATTTTATCCATTTCTAGTGGGAAAAACGTGCACTTTTTAATAGCTGTTTTTAACAAGCTTTTCCTTCACCAAAAACATGCAGAAACTGTTCTTTTAAAGATAGTCTTCCAATACTTCCATCATCATTCTCTTAAATTTTATTTTGTGTTGTCATTAAGATTTTCCTACAATATTTCTATCACCATTATTATTTACTATGATGGTTTTCTTGTTTAACTCATTTAACACATCATAACTTCTGCTTGTAGTACAGAGCTGTGTTATTGCTGTTGCAATTTAATGAACGTTTTGACGTCATATTCTTGCTCATTGAAAGATTTATCCCCATCCAGACTTGAATTGCACCAGGATCAGTTGCAATATAATGAACCCTTTCACGATAGTCACAACCACTTTTTACCTTTTCTCATAAATGATTTTTACCAGTATGTGGGAAGCGCCAAATTTTTCAATTGATTACCGTATTCTGACTAGTATTAACCAATGCTCAAGCAGTAAGTCCATCCGTTTAGGCAACGTTATAGATTTAAGTTTTCATCTAAGTACAAGTGCAGGTTAATTTGTTTAATCCTAGCATTAGATTCACAAAATTGAAGTCTATGCCTAGGTCTGTCTTAAAAGGTCAGATTCCATATGGGACCATGTCATAAGCCATTTTACGGTTTCAACTACGCATGTGCAGATTAAGGTCAAGTAATAAAACGATGCGCAGCAATTATATTCCTTTCAATAAGAGCTATGTGTCATTTTATTACTTGACCTTGGTAACGCACATGTGCAATTGAAACTGTGAAATGGCTAAATTCTATTGCTATTAAATCTGCTGTAGTTACTGCAGTAATCTGGTAAAGTTACTGCAGTTACTGCAGTAATCCAGTGTCATTATATTTTGTCCGGTGACTATATTGCAGGCCTCAGGGTTTCAAATATCATGGGAAATTGTTTGGTTTCCGTGCCTTGTGATCATGGGAAACTATCGGAAACTGTTTTAGTGTTCATTAAATTCTGGCTAGGCCTAACTAGGCTAGGCCAGAGATGGGAAATGATTTTTCGTTTTTGTGAATTCTTGGCCGCGGTATCTACACGTTATGTGAAACAATAGTTACCGTCAATCCTGTGGCCTGATATTGACAAGGTTCCATTTTGACATCTTGTTAATTCACTTTCACTTACTGTATTAATACTGTACTGTTGTAATTGAATTACTGCAGTAACTGCAATGGTAATTTTGACATGGTCCAATTTACACAAGCTAAAATGGGTATTTGTCTTGTCCACGAAAATCGTAAATTGCCACCAAACATTCAAGCTGATATTTTATAGAGATGTTCCTGATCCTATCATCGTGCCCTGGTTGATCATCACTATTTTTATTGAAATTGCTTGAATCTATGTTGGAAAAAATGACTAAAAATTTACTAACAAAACATAACATACCTTTTATTTACAATTTAAGTTTATATTATTTATTTATCAAATCTAATAGTAGAAGTAAATAAGCCTAATAATTAGGCCTAAACTTAAATAAGCAATTGTTACCATGAGTATTAAAAATGTCATCGTGTGTCTATAACACTCTGATACTTGCTGCAATATAATGATGCTTTCCATTGTAGAGCATAGCATTGTGGATTCATAATGCTGTGTGCCTTTTTAATGTAAAAGCTATGAAAAAAATATGGCACGTCTACGAGGAGGTCGTAAAGATATTAACTATGATAGTATGGTAGTGTGAAGCATTTACAACATTTATGAAGACGTAACTAATGGGCTAATCCTTAGGGAAAAGAAAAAATCATCTTTAACCTCAAGTTTATGCTTATATGAATAATTTCGTAGCACTGATTATAATATTAAAATAGTGTAAAAATAGCAATAATACAGTAGCTATATAGTGTTATACTTCCTATAAGATCCAATAAAAAATATTAGTATATCATCCCTTCCCTCATCACTTCTTTGGGATTTTATTTATTTTTTTAAATAAATAAATTCTACATCACACACTGATTGGATCCCATGTTCAATATATTGGGCTTATACCAGGGTATATGTCTACATCACACACTGACTGTGATTCCATGTTCAATGTAGTGGGCTTATACAAGGGTATATGTCTACATCACACACTGACTGGATTCCATGTTCAATATATTGGGCTTATACCATGGTATATGTCTACATCACACACTGACTGGGATTCCATGTTCAATGTAGTGGGCTTATACCAGGGTATATGTCCACATCACACACTGACTGGATTCCACGTTCAATATATTGGGCTTATACCAGGGTATATGTCTACATCACACACTGACTGGGATTCCATGTTCAATGTAGTGGGCTTATACCAGGGTATATGTCTACATCACACACTGACTTGGATTCCATGTTCAATGTTAGTGGGCATAGGGATTCCTTGTTCAATGTAGTAGCCCTGTATACTAGGGTATGTTTATATCAAACACTAAATGGGATTTCATGTTCAATGTTAGTGGGCATAGGGATTCCTTGTTCAATGTAGTAGCCCTGTATACTAGGGTATGTTTATATCAAACACTAAATGGGATTTCATGTTCAATGTTAGTGGGTTATACTAGGGTATATGTCCTACATCACACACTGATTTAGATTCCATGTGCAATGTTAGGCTTAATATCAGAACAACTATGGTATAAGAATTGTAAGAATTACAAACATGCATAAACCAGATTCACTTTATACTTGTCTGATCATATAGTACTGCAAAAAATGACTTGTTTGAGATGAGTGAGTCTATACCAGGATGATATTTTCAAGAACCTTTACGATATAGAGTAATAGGAAATAAGATGAAATTGTTTCCAGCTTTGATATTTCCTATGTCTGGTCATATTGCTGTGAATTGCTGCAGATTGCAATGACTCATATCATAGATTACCTGTATTTTATGTAAAGTATGTACTTTACTTTACATAAAGTAAAGTATGTACTTTACCTTGAAACCTCACGACGTCATCTTTTCAATTGTTTTCAATCAGGCTTTGATATTTGTTGGTAAAAATAAAATTTACCTAAATAAAAAAAATCTCAACAACAAAATTTAAACAACATATGTACTGAACAAGTGTAGTACTATAGATTTAAACATGCTGTGTGGAGCCATGCATTCCTATAGTCTTTTGCCTCACTCTCTGTATTTAAAAGCTTTCCATTAAAGCTTAATTTTAACTGGCTTACAGTATATTTTGATGGGCCTTATTCTAACGCCAGGCATTTACTTTGTTGTGCGATGGTTGCACGACTAAACCGTCGGTCCTTGTGTGTGTGGTTGCCAGACGTGATGACAGTCTTATACTCGTCGTCAACAGTTTTCTTTGATTTTCCTGTTGAATTACTAAAAAAACTCGTTGACCGAAGATTGTCATTGCGTCTGGCAACCACACACACAAGGAGCGCCGGTTTAGTCATGCGACCGTTGCACGACACAGTAAGTGCCCGGCTTAAAGTTGATTTCAAATCTTATTGGGCGTCGACCATCTATTCTCATAGTTGTTGCCTCATCATCAGGATAATTCCATAAATAATTTTTTAAAAATTTTTTGTTTGTTATCTGTAATATTTCAGGTCTCATCACAAAATAAGTCTCATGGTATGGTATGAATCCAAAACTGAGTCATGGGTACCTTCTAATAGAGCACAATATAAGCTGTAATCTACGCTTTAGATGACATTCATTGGTCCAAAGATACGCGCTTATAACACAGTCACTACAGTACCACCAGTTTATTCAACAGACCTAATTGCTACTCTGTTGCATAGAACACAGTAACATACTGTGCACATTTCACGTCATAGATTTATACTGACCATATTGGAAACAAATTATATTCATGATCCAGAATATGGTAAAATAATATGGTATGTTATGTTGAAATGCAACACAGCACAATGCACTAGATGGTACAAAACAGAATTGTGCTTACAATCACAGGACTGTACAATCACTATCAAGTACTTAAAATTGCTTACAATTTCATTAATGAAAATATTTTTATTTAATAAGAATTGTTAATTTTAATCTTTTTATTAGTTTATAATTTAAGGTTGTGTCAACATGAAACACTATTTTGAAATGTTGAGTAGAATTGGGACTTTATAAAATGTTTTCAGGATATATAGTGAAAGCAGACCTTGAAACACATAGCATACTTGCCAACCCAACCGATTTTGGCGGTACGCTACAGCTTTTTCGACCTTCCTACCTCCTACCACTTTTGCATAGCAAACCTACCGCTCTTTTGAAAAATAATACAAAAATAAAAATGTGTAAACTCTAAAACAAAATATCATTTAATTACAATATGCCCTAAAAGTAGCCCATTTCTTCATAAATCCTCTCAATGACGGCAATCGGGGCAAAATCCCACCCTTTTTTTGCTAAAAAAATTCCAAATTTGGTAAGATGAGTGCACTGGTGCATTGATGTTAGCCTGACTCAGCGGCGTCCAGACAGCCTTTTTTCTTTCGAGAGTAGACATATTATGACATGACAGGTATGCATACAGCCATTTAAATTTTGTAAAAAAATCTTAGTAATACCACTACTTCCAAAACCTCTTAGGTTGTCCACCACAGTTAAATCTCTTAAGCTGGTTCTGGTGGTGGAACATGTCTTCTGGTATAGGGACTATAAATGGCTCGAGTACACTTAAAAGAACCCAGTACACCTTTTGAGACGAGTAGATGCTTACACCCGTGTACTGGTCCATACATCTCCTGTCGTGAACTGCAGAATGTAGTGCCTGTTTAGGGCAACAGGATGTGGCATGACCCTTAGGGGTGGAGAATGTCATTCAATGTATGAACATTTCCAACACCACTGTGAAAGAGCTATGTAAATATTCAGAATATCGTCGTCATCGTCATCACCTTCTTCATCATCTTCATCATTGTCATAATCATCATCACCTTCTTCATCATCACCATCATCATCGTCATCATTATCATCATCATCATCATCATCGATTTTATCACTCCCAATTTCTGAATCAAATCTAATGCCCCTGATCATTTTTTGGTGCAATTAACGTTATAGTATCATACTGAACCCACTAACATTTTTACGACGTTTAATTATTGGCTCAGGTTGGGTATGTCATTACTTGGTCAAGATAATAATCTCTGTTTATGCGTTGTACCCGCATTATCATATTTGACTTACTTTTAACAGTTTAGAAAGTATAAATATTATGACGGCTGCCATAAGTACATGTCATGTGGGAATATCCTCATTAGTATTATAATTCTTGTTGTTTTTCTACATGGATAGAGTAAATGGCTTTGTTTGGATCAAGTGCTAATATAGTAAAACTCTATTATTTCATTCAGTAATTGACTTGTATCTAGTATCGGTATTAAGGAGAGATCTTTTTTTATACCTCGTTTTGCCAACCCTCCAATATTTAAACCTATAATTTGAAATAAAAATAAAAATCTTGTCTATTGGCAAATCTCTTGACATACAATAAAACAAAAATATTCCAACCTCCAATTCATTTTCAATTCAAATTCAGGTAAAAATTTAAATATTGTTTGAAACAATCATTATTTATAAAACTGGTTTTTAAACAAAAAAATAAATATTTATTTCTATATCCTCCGCTTTGTATATAACTTGCTAAGTCAAAATAGACTTCTACTTATTCTGCCTTCCTTTTAGCAGGTTTCTAAAAAAATTTTGGGAAACAAAGTGTTAAAAAAAATTTCGTCCAAGTGAGATTTTTTTTATATTTTGATTCGTAAACCATCAAATGCTAAAAATTGGGATTTTAAATGAATTCATTCAATTTTATTTTTGGCCTATTAGCGAATTCTCGGAAATAGGTAATACTTCAAAATTTTGGGTACTTGTAAATAAAAATGTATTTTTAATCCACACTCATGATTTTTTTGCAAAATATATATACAAATAATAAAAACATTTTTACACAAAATTGAATGTTTACAATTCTTACAATACTTCTATACAATTTATTGGCAGATTTCAAAATTATGATCTATTTTAGCATTGTTTAATCTAGAGCAAATTGCATTTTAAAACACACATACTTAATTTAATAGTTAACAATTCTTGGCCAATATAGTAATAATATATCTACCTGTACCCACTCTTTGTCCAGCAAAAATCGTGTTTTGAAGTAGTACAATTATTTAATTTAATAGCGGATCTATTTAAGATTTTTTCATCAGTTTAGATGGCTTATACGGCAAAACATTTTTAGGCCTCCTTTTTATGGAACGCTCAGAGTGACTTCGGCGACGACTTTACCATTCGGCTGCACATTCACCTTTCGGCGACCCATTGTATTAGCCCCATTTAACGTTATCCGGAGACTATTTCATTTGGCGATACAGTAATTTCGGCCCATTCCGCATTAAGTGGTTAGTTTAGCATTTTACGACCAAAATACCATCCAGGTCACCATTTGTTATATTGGGCGACCCTTCATACTTCGGCGACTACGCAATCAACATACAATTTTTAGCAGCGTCTGGATAAAAAAAAAATCTTGTTTTAATTGTAGGTTGTCAGCAAGTTTCTAGAATATCTAGCATAGGCTAAGTTTGGACGGATAGCCGCTGGTAATTACTATAATCTTGATTGGTCGTCGAAAGGTAAAGTCGGCGAAATGATAGTCGCTGCGTTTCCAGGCAAACTCGCAAACAAATGCTATTTGCGCCGAATGGTATAGTCGCCACCTAATGGAAAAGTCGCAGCCGAATGCTATTTGCACCGAACGAAAATTCGCCGCCAAAGCCACCCTGGGCTCTCTATACCTTTAGGTCATTCCAGCACAAATTACATTTTACTGTTGCACTGAAATAGAGTACAATTTTACAGTGAGACATTTTTTGACTAGGCTGCATCACCATTCATAATTGATGTACCGGCTTCAATGTTGATTGGTTTCCATGATTGATTTTGTTGGTTTAGCTATTGAAATTTGACTATGATCAGCATTGATTTTGTTAGCTTACAATTTACTATGAAATTATTGATAATGTGAGGGCAACGGAGCAAGAACATTTAATAGGGTCGAGCAAATCTGGAACATTAGAACAAGTCTATCTTGGTGTGTACTGTAGATTGTAGAAAAAGGTTTTTAATACAATTAGTTTAAATAATACACATTTCCATAAGATTTGGCAGTTTGTGTATTGTGAAAGTCCATATTTTTTAGGTTGAGGTGGAAACATTTTGAAAATATTGGCCCCATACCTCTAAATTAAGCTCTATTTTTCTACAATACAAAGTATTTTTCTCTGAAATGATTTATGTGATATGCTGCACTGCCTATACCCTTTGGCATCTGCCCAGAATATGTAATGTAAACTTATACAGAATATTATATTGTCCCTCAAGTATTTACATGGTATAGAGAATGGACATGAAGAATATAAAGAAAAATAGGTTCCAAGTATTTCCAATGTCAGTCAATTCAGGGGTGAAATCCGGAGCATCATGGCACGATGATCCTTCAGGGGCTTAGAAGAATACTACATCTGTAAAATTATAAATTAAAATAATGGTTTAATAGTATGATAGGCCTTGTAATGCATGGTAATGAATGAAAAACCATGGTGAGGGCATTAGCTATTAGTAATGTACATACTGTACACCTTGGGACCATACTGTTGAATTTGCTTTAATTGGTTTATACAATATCCAAGTTTAAATGAAGGTCATCAATTTATTTTTTAGGTGTTAAATGTTTTAAACAAGTTTACTGTACATTGTAGTAAATACTTGCTTGAATTTCTAGGGCGAGCACATGTTTGATGTTTCCTTGAGACCCACCTCTATTCAGGAGATATGATTCTTGCAAAGTTAAAACAAAAGTTGTCATTGAAATCTCAAAAACAAATCCCACATACTGACCCATACCAACCTAAACCACAAATGTACCACATCCATAGAGAATAAAGAAAAGGGTATTATATTAAAAGATACTTTGTGGTTACAGTAGTTTATTTCCAAATTTCAACAAGTATTTTTAACCTTAAACATGGAATCCAAGTCAGTTTTTGTATGGGCTTATTCATAATTTTAAACAACTTAAATGCTGGGTGGGTTGGTCATAAGAATGGCGTGTACCTTGGTGTTTAGCATGCTTGCCTTTCTGTCCCAAGGTCCAAGGTTTGAACCCGCTGAACGCTAATTTCTTAACCACGACTTAACGCCAGTCCCAGGCCCGTAAAAACGCAAAATTACCTCTGACCTGGCCCACAGCCCTAGGTCTCGCTTCCTGGGTACGGCCCTGAAGCCTCATAATGGGATTTGGTATAGAAACCATGACATAGTTCTCATCCTGTAAGTAGCGAGAAAATTTGATGTTGGATGTAATACGAAATAAAAAAATACCCGAGTTACGAACTAAAATAAGAAAAATTCAAATGTATCACCGTATCACATAAAAAAAATACCTTGCTTTAACCATACTGATGGTTAGCTGTAATTTATAGAGCTATGTCTTCAGAGATTGATTTATTACAAATTTGACATGAAAATATATGTATAATTAATTAAAATTCAAGCTTTATGAAAATATTATGATAAAACCACTATTTTTATGATCACTTAATCTTTACGTCAGCCATGCATGATATACTTGTAAATTAATAAACCGTTAGTTAAATTTACTTGTTGAAAAATAGGTATTACATGTGTAATCACTTTTATTCAAGCAAAAAATAACAAATGATGATAATTAAAAAATAATAATAATGATATATCTGAACCCTAAGTCAGCAGAGGTTCTCGTCCATGCATTTGTGTCATCAAGGCTGGATTGCTGCAATTCTTT
>JAOTQE010092537.1:0-14602 GCA_025631205.1 Nesometra sesokonis
ATTATCCAACAATAGAAATTAACTGTACTTTTTAATAAAACATTGATTTTCCTATTGAAAGCACACATCAAAGGGGTGCACATTCTTAAATTCACGGCTCATATTTTTGGCCAAAATTCAAATTTCGGTCGTTAAATTGACAAAAGTAAATCTCACTATTTTTGGATCTCCAAACTTGGGAGCTCTGATTAGACCTAGTTTAATAACAGCGGAAGAGAAATATTTCCAGCAATAAAATTTATGCATATCTCATATAATCCATTATGAAAATCATCACTATCATTACCCAAATAGGTTGATTCATCAGCATATCATAACACAATTATTGCAGGTTTTGTTTGAACAATGTGTATGAAAAGAAAGGTCAAATAAGGTTATCAGCTGAGCTTCTGATAAAGATGTAAAAAAACATGCAAAATATACAGCAGGGATAGCTAAAAAAATTGCAGAGTGGACCATGAACAATGTAAGGGTGGGTGGCATGGTGACTAAAAACGGTATTTTTACCTTTTTCAGAGGCTTAGGGTGGGTGATATGTTGAAATAAGGCTGGGAGGAAGCTTTAGGGTGGGTGGAACATTTTTAGGGTGAGCGGCCCCTTCCACCTCCTCCTGCATAATTACATCCCTGTATACATTGAATTAACCAAAGTTGTTCAGTATATTGCCCGGTCTCTACTGGAGGAAAAATTAACTAAAATTGTTTTGAAATAATATCAAACCTATTCTTATCACGCTAGGGCCAATTTTTTCTTAGCCAATATGGCTGAAGGTTGCCGATTTTTGTAGTCTAATTATAAATGTTTTAGCCAAATTAAAAAAAAAAACTAAATGGCTGAAAAAGGGACAGTTTTTTTAGGTTTTCATTTAGCCAATTTGGCGAAAGAGATTGTTTTTATTTTAGCCAAATGAGAATTCCAGTAGGCATTGGCGATTTGGCAAATGGTTAGAGTGAGTAAACTATGCCTAGACTCCTCCCACATGCTTTGCTAATTTTTAATGGATAAATGTTTACTAACATTCACAAATCTATAGGCCTACAGACTGCCATGCATAAACATTTGTGAGGTCTCACAACAAAATGAGTCTCATGGTAGGAAAATCCAAAGTTGAGTTATTTATACATTCATTCTAATAGTGCATTATAATATAAGCTGTATTCTACACTTGGCATTCATTGGATAAGTATATCCCAAGATATATACAAGGAAATATAATATACTTTTGAGAAAAACGCCCGTAAAGCAATCGAAAAAATAAACAACTAAAAGATTATAAATCTCAGAAAACCTCAATTAAGGACACTTTCCTGCATGAAAACCAAAATAAAAAGTATTTTAAAATGAAATAAAATACCCCGTAAAGCAATCAAAAAAATATACAACTAAAAGATTATAAATCTCAGAAAACCTCAATTAAGGACACTTTCCTGCATGAAAACCAACATAAAAAGTATTTTAAAATGAAATAAAATACCCCGTAAAGCAATCGAAAAAATATACAACTAAAAGATTATAAATGTCAGAAAACCTCAATTAAGGACACTTTCCTGCATGAAAACCAAAATAAAAAGTATTTTAAAATGAAATATAAATACCATAGTATTTATAATTAAAACTAAATTTCTCAAAAATTTGACTTCAGGTCTATTTTGTTGATTATCTCAATCTGATCTCACCTATGATGCGACTCATGTTGTGGCGAGACCTCACATTTCATTATAAGTTTGGAGTACTCTTAAAAGGTTTGAACCCAAGACCTTGGGATTGGAAGGTAAATACTTGAGCTAAATCTCCACTTTTGTTATCTGTTTGTAATAAGAAAACCCTGACAAGATGGACCAATAAGCATTGTGCGTTTACATAATTTAATGTTGTAATCTTTTCAGGTAAATCATTTGCAAGGACTAGACTAAATTGTTTACAATTAAACTCTCAAATTAAACTATAACAAGTAAAATATACAATCTTTAGGATGTTAACAATATAACAATCTCCTCCAACTTGGAGGGGAATAAATATTTAAGGGGCTTAAAAGGCCAAGTGTTAAAAGTGTAGGAATGTATATGTTTGAGCTTGATTGATTTAGGGGAACCTCATGCCTATGTTGGTATAGTCAGGAAGGTATAAAATATTTATACCTCCCTGGTATTATTGCCTGGGTAAAATCATTTCCATACCCAAGTCCCCCAAAAACTGTCCATTTTGTGGCCATTTTTATCGGTTTTTATCATTAACAAAGTGGCTAAAGACTTTATGATTTGGCTTAAAAAACAGCAAAAAATCTACCTAGCATGAGCGTAGAGATTTATTTACAATAAGAATATTCCACAAAAGGAGGTATTGGTAATGCACACTGCAAATAATGATGCATGTTTTATTGTAATAAAGGGCCTAGTATTTTTTCTATCATAATTCTGTCACTAGCAAGCTGACCACTGCTTAATACTATTAGGCCTGCATTTTTAACTGTCACAAAATTGTTTAAAAAAAAATTACATTGTGGTACCAAAATATTAATCTTCATGATTCCAGAATGGAAATTTGAAAACAATGTGTCTAATGTGAGGGCAGTAGACAAAAACCACCACAACAATTTATTACAGTGGGCGGGATACTTGGTATTATAATACTTGTATTGGTAGGCCTACCTAATATTAATAAGCTTCTACTAAGCATAAAACATTGATGCAAAAGAAGATTAAAATGTTTATCTTAATCAACCTCGTTTCAAAGGTCATCTGCTTAAGGTGATTTCAAAGGACTTAAAATCATTAGAAAGGAAACAGTATTGTTTATTTGTTTCAGTGTAATTCTTCTATGCAGGTTAATGAATCGGTACAAATAAAAAAAAAACTACAAACTTGCAAATGGGAATTCATTATAATGCCAAACTTCAACAGTTCATGTCATTTATACTTACCAATTAGTAGGCATATTTTATACATTAACACTTAAAATAAATTACTTGTATGATGAAATTATGACTTCCTAATTTATCTTAACCCAACTTTTGTATTACAATCGAACAATTTTAGTGAGTCATACTGTCAATCTAACACCTTGGAATTTATCATATTCATATTTATCAAATTTGTTTAGGATGTAAAAGCAGTAAGGAAGATCAACTTGCAAATTTCTGTATTAATTCCGCTTGAGAATGGCACACTGACCAATTATGATGACTTAGTTACAATACTGTGATTATGTTACCAACGAAAAGTGATTTGGTCATTAAATGTGTAAATGTACAGTTAGCTGTTTAAATATGGTAATATCAGGCATATTAAATTGTTCTGACAGGCAAATCTGATTCTTGAATCAGAAGAATTGTGAGAAAAATAACATCAATATAAAATTTGAAGACAAAAATATGAAGACAACCAGATGTCCATCGCACAACGAATCCGTAGCGCTTTGTATGTGTGTGGTTTCCAGACTCGATGACAGTCTTCTACTCGTCAGCCGACGGTTTTTTTAGTAATTCAACAGGGAAATCACTAAAAAACCGTTGACCGATGAGTATAAGACTGTCTTCGCGTCTGGCAACCATACACAGAGGGAGCGATGGTTTAGTCATGTGACCATCGTATGACTGTTGTAGGACGCAGTGAGTGCCCGGCTTAACAGGTACTAAAGTTGTCACATACTAGTTGTCACATACTAGTTGTCACATACTAGTTGTCACATACTAGTCTTTAAAGCCTGTTTTCCTGTAGATCGTTATTCCAAAATCGCCGATTTGAAACGGAGTTAAAAAATTAACGATAAAATTCAAATCACGCTGGACCGCTATTTACTACACTGTGCGCAACGAAATGCGTAAATCTTCGCGACGAATTAAAATCAAAATAAAACAAATTTAATGAACTTTTCAACTACAATTTTTATATATTAGTTAGATAATTCTTTATTTTATGAAGCAAGTTACAACTCCCGAAAATTTAATAAATAAACAAAATGTGTAATTTATTTCTAGGCCCAAAACATGCAAATTCTTGCCATGGGCAATGTTGCCTCGTGAACACCCAAATTTAACGATCCAAATCGTCAAACTTTTTTTAACGTCAAAAGTGACCTCTTTTCCTGTCGATCATTGTAAAAATCGTCATTTTCCAAAATTAACGATCAAAATCGCCATTTAAAATCGCCGTTTTTTGGAATAATGAACGACAGGAAAACAGGCTTTACTAGTCTTTCAAAAATTAATACAGAAACCTTATTGTCCTAGTTGTTTCAAGCGTAGAAAGTTATTGTATATTTGCACCACTAAGGGTCTAATATTAAGACCCTAAAAATAGCTTGTTGCTGGGCATGTTTGTACAGTAGGTGTTCTAAAATTGAAATAGCCTATAAAATAACAAATACCTGAGATTTAACAGTAAAGATGAGTGGTCTGTCAAAGCCAGGAAGTCAATTGAGACACATGTTAAAACCTGTCAAAGTCACAGGTTATCAATATACTATGATGACCACTACATACCAGGTGGCACTTTGAAATTTCCAGGTGTCACACCAAATTATTTACCCTGTCATGCTAATACAATTTGCTGAACAGTTACTGTAATTTCATTAACAGTTGCTACTGAAGTAAAAATCTCTGTGGGACCACCTTTTTAAGTTAACATTTTTCCAAAAGTTAGTGTTATGATTTGTGTCATACAGTACCCAGAGGTCCCAAGTTTGAGAAGTGAAAAATCAGGAGATTTTACATTGGCTGCTTGCATAAATGCAAATGTGTGATGCGTCACAATAAAAAAACAGAACACAAAAAAGTAAATAGCAGAATGTAAAAATATCTATATTATTGAATATAAATTGTATTTAACACTGAGAAAAGCTGATTTTTTTTTAAGGGACAACCGATTTTGCTCGTAGGCTAGGCCAAGACCCAATCTGAATATTTTTGGGAGACACTTAAAATTTTCAAGAGAAAAATGTTTTTTTTCAGGAGGGCAGGAGAGGACTCAAATATATCAGGAGACTCCCGCCATTTTCAAGAGACTTTGAACCTCTGAACACTGAATTTTAAAATTATCATATTGGTTGACCACTTACAGTACAATACAGTACAGTAAACAGTTTTATCATAAAGATATCAATTACTAAATTTCTGTCTCATTTCTACCACATAAGGAACAATCTATTCTGGATAACAAATTACCAAATTAATGTTTTAATTTCAATGAGAACTACTCTCTAAATCAGAGTATACATACTTCGAGGGATTTCTAACCCAGAACTAAATCAAGTAAGAATTCACCAATCATAAAAACAATCTTGCCGCTAAATACTACAAGAATATATCAGTTTGAAAAGTGATGCGTTCTTATAACAAATGACATTATAATCCATGTGGTAGACATCGTACTTTACAACCTCTTTTGCGTAAACTTAAAATGCCGCGAGGAATTACCTACTGTCTTTCCATCAGTCAGCCGCAGCGCACTAAATCCCTCATAATATTTCTAGGTCATTGACGTCTGCGCGCACTCACATCTTATGGATCTAGACTTGAATTAAAAATTGTGAGTTTCTAATGGAATCTGTATTCGTTGGATTAGTGTTGAAATGCGCGAGTGTTGTAAACGTTTCAACAGTTATTCTCATATGTCATGTGGTACATTTACAGTTTTTTTTAAACTGTGTACTTTGAAAAGAAACCAGAGTACTTGTTACTGTTAGTTCAGATGAAGCACAGTAATAGTAATAATTGTTAAGCTCAATCCAGACTATCAAATTTCTTTGATTTGATTCTTTGATAATTGACCACTCACTTTAAAGCTTGCGAAAATTGTAATATGGTTTTAACAATAACTTAATTTTCAATTTTCCTACAACTTGGTGGTTTTGCCGAGTCATGCCTCATGATACCCTCTACATTAAAAAAGAAGCTGTGAAATGTTGGACAATAAGTATGTATACATGATTTTTAAAAGATGGGCCCTCTATTGGCCAAACCCACTTCCTGTAAGCAGACACTTTCCCCAGACCCGATAGTGTCCACTTACAGGAGGTTCAACTGTAGTTAAATAATGAAAGAATATCAAAATTCTACAACTGATTACCTCTGACATGTGAACAGGGATTTTTGAACAGTTATTGCAACAGAAGATTGCATCCAGCAGAATATTTAGTTAACTCAGCATCCCACTGAAGGTTTGGCTACAAACTGTCTAAGCCTCTTGTCAAAGTTAATTTTTTCTGACAATAGGAATTTTTTTAATAACCCAATGCTAACACTAATGGGCTATGAACACATGACGAATTTTAGCATAGGGCACATCCGGAAGCCAGCCTAGAAGAACTATTAAGTTACTGTTGCATTTTTTCCCCTCATGTTTAATTTATGCCGACTACTATTGATTGAAATATTTATATATTATTTTTCCATGTTAGCCCAACTGATTGTCCCCATCTTATATGAATTCAGTTTATGAATTACAGACATATAGACAGCTGACATTTGAAACGCTTCTAACAAATTCCACATCAACACTTACAGAAGAAATATGATGAAGGATCGCGATTACTGTTCCTTCTCTCATTAAGACAAACTGAGATAAAATGCCACATATAAATGTGAATAAATCTCTTTAAACCTATACCCTGTGATTTCAAGCTGACTGTTGTACCATTAAAGCAAAAATTTTCTGAGATTTAAACTCCATTATCATCATACTCCTAAATCAATAACGAAATTGGATTCTATAGTCTTAAATTTATTGTATTTTCTCTCTTGTAATAACCACTTTAGAATTACAATTTTCTAATTGAAGAATCAAGGTATTTTTGTTTTACCTGTCAGCCTCAAAGATCCAACATATCGTAACTGTATTACGGTTACTGGTCGTCATGTCGCCGATCGGATCAGAGACTAATTGTTACATATTAATTTGCATTATGAAGTTTAGTATAATAAGACCCGTTTAATCATTGCGTCTTGGTGATAATCTTAAGACTTATCTCGATATCTTGTCCCTTTCAGTGATTTCATTTCATGTTCACTATCGGTAAATTTGCATTAACTCAATATATTCATTGAATGGTGTATGCTTAGTAAACACATTAGCAAACATATTTGTCAAAGTATTCTTTATTGAAAATTATGTCTAAATGCTGTAAGTTTTAAACTAAATTAAAGGGATATTATAATACGTTAAATTAGAAGGACCGAGTTTTATAGAGTGCTGAGGGATAAACAATATTTTGGAAAACCAAATACCACACTAAAATCAGACATCTTGAAGTCCCAAAATCTTCAAATCAAGGTAATTATAGGCTATGCTCATACTAGGTCTCAATTTTTTTTAAGTCAAACTGGCAACAGATTGCCGATTTTTTTAAGACAAATTATATATTATTTAACCAATTTTTTAGAAAGAATAAAAACTGATAAAAATGGCAGCAAAATGGGCAGGCAATTGGATTTTTTTAACCCAATTGGTGAAAGAAGTAATTTTTAGTCAAATGAAAATGCCAGTCGCCATTGGTTACATGGAGAACGGTTAGAGAATGGGCTTTCTCTAAACCAAACTGTCCAGAAAACCAGAAAAAAATGGCAGGTCCAGGCCCGTAACCAGGTACTCCTAAAGGGGGGTTCACCTAACGGCGCCGGTGGAGTTAAGGGGAAACGCCCCTGTGGGGACCGGGGGATGTAGCCTATCTGCACTCTGGCATATTAGTTATATTATATAATATAACTGATATGAATGATGATTTAGAATAGTGTGAGTGTAGTAATACCGACTACAGATGCAAAAATAGGAAAAAAGTTTTGATATTGGTGGGTTGGGGTTTGTTTTTCAAAGGGGAGTTCTAAAAAGGGAAGTTCATAGGAAGCCACAGAAACCCCCCTGGCTATGGGACTGAGGTCTGAAAGTAGGTCAAATTTGGTTGGTTAAACTTTCTATTCTGCAAACATTACTTAGCCAATTATATCACTAAAATAATGTCTAATTATGTAATCTTCTGATAATATATTAACGATTATTTTTTTGTTTGCATTTTCCTACCTCTAGTTCATTCAAGCAAAACATTACAAATAGAAAACAAAATAAATACAAAAGAGAAGTGTTTTGCAAGTCTAATTTAATCAGTTTTCATGAAACTTCCCTTTTATGAACTTTCTGATTTACAAACACCTTTGGGACCAAAGGATGTGTAAAATAGGAGGTACTGTATTATTTGGTTTTACACTTCATTGTAAATTCAAACGTAGTGCATTATTTTAAAAAGCATTATATGCTTTTAATTAGATGTATAGGACACTATTGTGTAATATTATTGTAATTTTTCCTCGTTAGGTTGTTAGGTAATTAGTGTATATCATTCTGAATAATGAGCTTTAGGTCTGGTGTACTAATCCCCTATCATATGAAATATCTACACTGTGATATTAGAAATAGGCAAACAGCTGTGGCCAACAGATATGTGAATGCACTTTTAATATACATTAAAAGGGATACAAATAACTTTGAAGTATAAAAGTACAACTTTCAAGATAAAGAGTTTGCGAATTAGAGAACAGTTACATACTAACTTTTATAGTCATCTTGCACATGTAGAATATGTTCTCAAGTAGTTTTAAACAATAACCATATTGTACAACAAACAATAGCATATTGTGGATTAAATAGTGCACTTTAAAGTTCACATTATTTCATTTAAATCTCTCCTACCCCATCTTTTCCTTAATTTACTACATTAAAGTCTAAACTCATCATCACATAATTACTAAATAAGTTAATTATTATCAAAATTGGGATACAAATACAAAAAGGATATTAAATAATAAGCCTACATAAAAACAAGCTACTTGATCAGGGAAATTCCATCCCAAAAATCTTCATCTAGTTTTTGAAATAGCAAAACAATTTAATAGTGCGTTGTTTAGGCTGCGTCTCCAGCAGCCCAAAATTGTCTCGATCCCATCCTACTGTACGCACTTCCAATAAGCCAAATGTATTGTAGACAGCGAACACTGCATTCCTTGCATTCAAGCACATGTGCTGGAAATGGTTGTATTTTGCGCGAGGAAAGCATTATCAAACGTCGCGCCAGGCAGAGTACGAATGTAGAGTGTGCATGGGTGAAAGATTAATTCAAATCTTTACAGCTAATGCAGACCAACATTTGTATTATCAACAGTGGTGGCAGATTTTCCCCAACAGCAAGGCAACACCCCCAAAAGGTCGGGCAAAATCCCACGACAGGGAGAGCAAAAGACAGGATTTTTCCATCGACAACTGTCAAAGAACAAATTTTCCCCCTATGAGACCCAAAATTTCTGCTGTAGTCCACCTAGACATACGTAGTGCCGCCATTTTAAAGATAATTTTTCCAAACTGCAAATAGCCCTCGTTTTGGTGAAGACACACCTTTTTATGGAGTGTTTTGGCCCTGTTAACAAATTAAACCGATGCTATAGGCAGATGGAATTGTACTAAGTTGTTAATTCATGTAAGACTATATCTACGCATGCATGGAGAAGACTACAATTTATTTTAACCCATAATAATCTACTGATTTAAAATGCAATAGAATTTTTAAGTCAGAGATTAAAAGAAATAATACAGATAAACAGGTGAATAACCCTGGGTTTTAATGTCAATGGCAAAAAATGCCATATATTGTGAAATGAAAATTTATTTTTGTGATTTTCTATAATGAACTTCATGTTTCTATTTTCATAATTTAATAGTTACAGTAATCACATTTTCGAAACTGTAATGACACTTTTATTATTTATTTTTCCCAGTAAAGCAGTAAAAACATTATTATTTTATAAACATTTATGTTGACGTATTTAAATATCATTCCGTTGATAACAATATATATTTTTGATTAAGCATTCACTTTGGCTTCCAGTCAGTTAAAAATGAAGAAAAGGATACTATGACTTCAATTATGAAAAACATCACAAAATTTCTTGATTTTCAACACAGTTTTTATTGTGATGAATAATATTTTGTTGTGAAAGTCACAAAAAATGTGTTGTGAAAATATAGGCTTTTTATCAGGCCTTGCAGAATTTTGATATATTTGGTTGCCCTTACAGTTTTATAGTTGCCCTCCAATTTCTAAAAAACAAATAGCGGTAATTAATTGTAATATTGCTATAGGAAATTTGAAAATGGCTAAAACAATTCTGGGTCTGGACAATAGCGTTCTGGCTTCATGAGAAGACATCCATTCATAGAAGTACTGTTTTATTATTTTGCTAGGGCTAGGTCTAGTCAAAGCTCCTAATGTTTACTGGGGCCATGGCAACTTGTTCGGTTAGAATGAGCCAAGCACTGAATGCCGTTGGGACACACCCAATAACTTTTGGTTGTCCCACATAAACTTTTGGTTGTCTTGGGCCATTGGGCAACACATTTTTCGAGCCCTGCACTGTGATTGCACCTGAAGGCGGTTTTAAGTGGAAACTCTCCCTTTTTTCCGGCTAGTCACTGCAGTGACTGTTGTCTCCACTCGTCTTGGCATGTCCTTGCCAGTGGAAAAAGGCTACATCTCACCGAGAGAGGAAAGCTGGTAACTAGCATGTCATACAACAAAATAAAATGCATTGTTCTTGTGCAAGCCATCATAGTTTAAACCCATGTCAATTTTCCTTCAACATAGAAAAAATTTGATCTGAGGATGCCGTCTTTAACAACACCACCGATTACAATAAGACTAATAAAAAATTTTGAAACAGTTAATCGAAAGATGAGCAAGATAAAAAGAATGATTAGTGATTAATTGGTATTATGCACAATAAATGTACATTTTACATAAATAAATGAATACCCAGGGATTGTATCACATCAACAGTGTCAAAAGTCTTCCATTAAGAATTGTAATTTTTGTTTGCCATTTGAAAATTCATCGAACAAAGGTGAACCTAACAAACTTTCTAGTGTTTATCTCGCATAGCCTTTTCGTCATCTCTTTAGCGGGTGACAATAAATTGTGCGCAAATAATTTCCGACAGTATATAAATCATAACAACGAAACAAACATCAATCGACAAAAGCAATCTGTCAGTTGAAGATTAGTATACTATTTGATGGCAAATTCTGATTTTAAGTTCTGAGTCATAATCTATATAATATATGTATATTATTGAAATGGACAATATTTAACTCATATTTACCACCCTGCTGAAAACCCAGCCTGATTGATTTATGACTTCATAAAACAAATGTTTATTTTTTAGGCATTATTGAAAATAAGTGCCTTTCTTAAGTCTTTAATGAATTCAAAATTTGTTTTCAGCACGTGCAGGGCTTCTGGCTATTTTTTCATTCACTTAAAACCCACGGCAGGCAATATTTTTCCAATATTACCTCAAAACAAAAACAATGATCGGTTAGCATTAAACAACACTTAGTTACGGTCAATACTGAACATTTACTATATTTTCTAAAATAGGTAAATATGGGAGCATTGGAAAAAAAAATTGCCACAGTCTAAAGTCAGCCATTTTGAAAAAATAAGATGTTCAATGGATTATTCACTGAATACTTAATTCAATGTATAAAGGCCTTAAAATAATACAGACAATGAATCAGTCGTGGGACCCATACAAAATTAATTTGAGGCATGACACGGCAAAACCACCAAGTTGTAGGAAAACTGAAAATTGAGTTATTGTTAAAACCATATTAGACTTTTTGTAAGCTTTAAAATGAGGGGTCAACTATCAAAATCGGACATGTAGAACTGAAGTTACTGAACAAAATATACACAAATTTCCTTTGTATTTGTTTATATTTCGTGTTGTTTATTGGCTTATTTCTCAATAAGTTCCTGTGCGACAACTTGGTGGGTTTGCCACGACTAGCCTCATTTGAATTTGTTACGATACTAGAAGGACCCAGTAGCACTACTTCAGAGTTTGAATAATAATTATAATACTGAATTTCTATTTTTGGGATATATGGACAAATATTGTACTCCCAGTCTCCTTTTTAGTACCCAAAATGCCTTTTCGTGGTGATTCAGAAATTTTTAAATAGGAGGCACAGGCCAGATTCATTTTACAGTTAAGGACACAGAAAGACTGACTGCGTCAGGGGATGGGTTTGAAATGTGGAGGATTCCACTCCCATAGAAAATTGTTGAAAATAGTAAACCTCTAGACACTCATACAGAGTATTTTGGACTACAGAGTCGACACATCTTATTCTCTTTACTTTTTATACTCTTTTAATTTTTTTTTGGGCGGGGGGAGGCACGAGGAGAAACTAACCGTTGTTGTTGGTGGAACACCTACAGACCACCCCAATTCTTTATAATAATAGGATATGGTATTTTTAATGTCAGCAGAAACGGGGTAATAAATATATCGTATTTGACGCAAAATACCATATTTTATCCACAAAATCTGTGGAGAAAAATTACGATATTTTAAATATGGCATTTTTTGTGGATCCATTTCTGCTGCCAAAAAAATACCGTATAAAATATGGTATTTTTTTGGCAGCAGAAAAAGGCCCTAAAAGATAGAAATCACAATCCAAAGTAATAATAATAATGAATGATATGGAACACATGCAATGAAATGTTCAGCTTTATTATTTATTGGTGAAATTATTCTTCACATGGTACTTTTACACAGATCAGCTTTCAAAGTTTCAGAAATGGCAAGCGTGTCTAAAATGTAAACCAAAATTCATTCGTTCTTTTTCTAAATTGCTCAACATCTTCACATTTGAGCTTTGACTGCAACATATATATCGCAATTGGTTTGAGCGCAGCGATGCATACTGTAGCTTAAATAAGTGTTATAATTGACTAAACACTTTTACATCGCCATTATATCTCTAAAGAGAGATGAAGGAAAATATAGTTTGAAAAAATCTATCTGACATGTGTTCGCCATTATTTTTAAGTAGAGAAGGTGAAATGTTCAACTGCGCTCAGCAATGCAATCTCAACAATAAAATAAAAAATAATCAATATCACCACATTATGAAGTTAGAAAAATCAAAGCTTCACAATAGAAAGTATGAATTTAGTTAGAGTTTACATGTGAACATATCATGTTATTAATAATACTGTAATTATTTGCACAGGTTTCTGTTAAGTAGCATTTAAAGTCTACAAAAAATAACAATTTACATAAGCGATGATTTTAAATTAATATGATAATATACACTACAGTCGACCTTCTCATTTACACACCCCTTGGGCTGGAAGGTGTTTGTAAATAAGAAAGTTTGTAAATGAGAAGGTTCATGAAAACTGGTCAAGTAAGGCCTCAAAAAACTTATTTGTGTTTATTTTGTGCTCTTGGTTGTTAAACAATGTTGTTTAAATGAACTAGGAGGAATAAAATATGAAACACAAAAAAATATCAAAGATAAATTATCAAATAATTACATCAGTGGCCATTATTTTACTGACATCATTGACAGAATAGTGTTTGTAAAATAGAAGGTTTGTAAATGAGAAGTTCGTAAATGAGAAGGTTGACTGTATACAATTCATATTGAAGAAACATACTCATAATGTGTAAAAAAGTACCACATCCTTAAATACAAAGAGCAACTAAGGCCTACTATATGCAAATTTATACCTGCAATGTAGGTTAAGTACCATTTCATGGTCATATCCATATGGTTTTGACAATAAAATGTTATCATTATATGTTGTATCAAGATTTCACATGTGCTAAATGTAGACTCAAAAGGAGGCAGTGGACCTCGGTTACAAATAAGCCTGGTCTAATAAAGCATGGAGTATCTAAGCCATAATTACAATTCTGTTCAAAGCTCAAATTATGTTTTTGGGGCAAAAATTATTGGAGAATAGGTTATTAACAACCCCACTTCAGGGCAGGGACGGATGCAGACTTTTGCAAAAGGGGGGGGGATAGAAAATAAACGTTTTAGGAATCTGAGAGACTGCTCCTCTGGGAAATTTTGATTTTTAGATGTCTGGAAATGGCCTCATTGGTGTGTTAAGGGATCAATTCTTATCTAATGCTGAATATTTTTTATTTTAAAAAAATGTTGATAATATTGATTTATTTTACTTTCCGAAAGGGGAAGGGGAAGAGCCAGTATATCCCCTCTAAACCTGCTCCTGCCCTTCCCCTTCCTGTAAATAAACAAACAAGTAATAGGGGGTAGATGATTTTCAGTTTGAAATATTCTGAGAAGTAAGATTAACGTTCTTATATGAAATTGTTCAATACTAGACTTACAATTCCTGATGATGACATGGTGATTTATATCGAAATATTGAATCCTGTTATTATGGCATGTATCTCATTGCTTGGAGTATGTATTAAACTTTCCTATTTTAAAGTATAAGGTTGATAAGTAAAGCTTTCCTTCTCTAGATTTACCACAGTTTTAGGATACAGTCCTTGGTTACTATTTTCTATTTAAAGGGCAGGTTCACCCAAAAAAATTATCTTCCTTATATGTTTTAGTTTATCATAAAAAGTATATTCAGCGCTGTTTTTGAATTTTTACGATTCATTTTACCTATCATAATTATTGGTGAAATAGACAAAAATTGCTATGTGGGGCGATAGTTCAAATTACAAGATAGAATCCCTATTCTTTTGCATACAAATTGTCTGAAAGAGGGGTATTTTAAATAAATT